>VDFB02288233.1:0-20829 GCA_007258455.2 Sequoia sempervirens | reverse complement strand
TGCCATCTTTCGAAGTTCCCTCCCAGATTTGTCTTACATCCCTTCAACTTCCTTCTCAAATTTATCTTGCATCCCTTCAACTTCTTTCTCTAAGTATATTCTTCTCCTATTTGGAATGCCAGATCTGAGCCTACTGCTTCTCCTCCATTTTCTTTACTAACTCGCTCACTTGTTTATTATATGGAATGATATGCGTGCTTCTTCCACGTATCCAAAAAACACCTTGCACAATTATATGTTCTAAAGTGAATATTGAACATGAAAGCTTAACTATATAAGAAGTAAATGAGTATGCATAATCCTTGGTTGTGTTGGAGAATATCGGCAGATGCATGGCATAATCAATGTTAACTGTGTCAGATATTGTGCTAATAATTAATGTTTGATATCTGAGAATACAATTATTATGAGAAAGTAAAAGTTTTGAAATTATTGATTTATTTATTTTCAAATATTTACATGATGATTTAAAAATCTATATTCCTACTAGAACATGACATTAAAGCATTGATGAGGTTAAAAGTAAAATATATTAAATTTATCAAATTTAAATATATTTAATTTATTCTCTCAAAATTTCAATTATTATATGGTAACAAACCAATCAAACTTATTTCTCCAAACTATTTATTAGGCTTCAATTGTATTATTACAACTTAGGTGAGGTTTAATCAATTTTTGTTACAATATATTTAATATTAACTTAGCTGAATACTTCTTCCCCAAATATATTATATGTAGATATATTACTAGAATAATATCCAAAAAAAATTGAAAAAAATGAACTTAAAATAATCTCCTACTGCATGTATTTTACAAAGTATAGGTATATGAAAGATTTTTTTGAGCTAAAATAAATGAGTACTTAAATATTTTCCATTATGAATTTAATAAGTTATTATAGTTATAGGAAAATTACAAAAATCTCCTACTTGTCATTTGCATATATTTTACAACTATGGATATTTGAATGATTTTTTTTAAACTAAAATAAAGAGTACTTTTATATTTTCCATTAGAAATTTAATAAGCTATTTGAATTTATAGTATAGTTGTAATGACAGAAAATGTCAACAAAGATTTCATTCTATGATAGAATCTCAATAAGGATTTCATTCTATAGAATAGGGTTATGGATATTTGAAAGATTCTTTTGAGCTAAAATAAAAGAGTACTTTTAGATTTTCTCAACAAGGATTTCACTATGTAGAATAGGATAGAATCAAGGGAAAATTATGAATCAATAGTATCAACCATCAAATACATAAAAATCAAACCCTAGGACCTTGTACTAGTGTACTTTCTGCTGGGGCCACTGGGGCATCCCAAAAATAAAATAAAATTTAAAATTTGATCGCGGTAAGATAATTCTTTGAACCAACACAGGAAGTACAAAGGGGAAAAATGTAGACATGTGAAATTGACATCATGCATTTGATTAGGTCATCAAATAAATCAAGTTTATTTGGTCAATCTCCTAAAGTCATCAATTTAAATTAAATAAATCAACTTAATCCTAACATCACCCTCCTTGATTAAATAAATCAAACTTTTATTTAATTAAGTCTAAAATCACCTTTCATCTTCCTTTATTTAATTTAAATCCCTAAATCTAAGTCAAATGGGTCAAATGGCATTTTTGAGGAATATTCCATCAAATTTGAATTCAAAAACTTAGCATTTAACTCTCAATTTCAAATTTGACTCTCCCTCTCTTTGACACATGAGCCAAAACTTGCACATTCCTCAACCTATCACAAGTTGACAACTGGCTTCATCTCATTGATCAAATCATTATCCCACATTGCTCTATTTTGAGATCTCTTCCAATTTGAAAATCTATAAATGAAAGCTTCATCCTTCATAAAATCATCTACAACTCGTGCAAAGTTACTTGTTCACATTTAGAGCTAATTTTGTCCCACCAATCCAATATGGGATAGATATGTATCTTGCTTTTATGCTCTTAAAAGGTTTGCATATCACTAATCCATGTTTGCAGATTTTGAAGGGTGCTCACAAGCTCAATTTTTTTTTCAAAGACCCTTTGTTGTAAAATATATGGAGATGACTTGTAATTTTCCTATAATTGGAATAGCATATTAAATTCATAATGGAAAATATAAAAGTACTCATTTATTTTAGCTCAATTGTTTTTTCAAATATCAATAATTGTAAAATATATGTAGATGACAAGTAGGAGATTCGTATAATTTTCCTATAATTGGAATAGCTTATTAAATTCATAATGGAAAAATATAAAGTACTCTTTTAGTTTAGCTCAAAAAAATCTTTCAAATACCCATAACCCTATTCTACAAATTGAAATCCTTGTTGAGATTAGGGTCCTATGGTTTGAATTTTTTGTATTTGATGGTTGATACTATTGATTCATGTCTTTTCCCTTGATTCTACCCTATTTTACAAGAATGAAATCATTGTTGAGAAAATATAAAAGTACTCTTTTGTTTTAGCTCAAAAGAATTTTCCAAATACCCATAACCCTATTCTACAAAACAAAATCCTTGTTGGATTTTTTGTCATAGAATGAAATCCTTGTTGATGTACTATAAATAGAATAGCTTATTAAATTCATAATGGAAAATATAAAAGTACTATTTTATTTAGCTCAAAAAAATCTTTCAAATACCCATAGTTGTAAAATATATGTAGATGACAAGTATTAGATTTTCTTAATTTTCCTCTAATTGTAATAGATGGAAAATATAAAAGTACTCTTTTATCTTAGCTCAAAAAAATCTCTCAACTACCTATAAATGTAAAATATATGTCAGGTAGGAGATTCTTGTAAGTTAATTCATTGTACAAAATTTCTTTGATATTATTCTAGTAATATATCTACATATAATATTTAAAATTTTGAGAGAATAAATTAAACATATTTAAACATGATCAATTTAATATATTTTACTTTTAATCAACACTTTAATTGTCATTTTCTAGTCTCAATATAGATTTTTAAATCACACTATGTGTAACTGTTTTTTTTAAAGAATTTCAAAACTTTAACTTTCTCATAATAATTATATTCTCGAAAGTCAAACATTAATTGACATCATCGAATCACCAGATTTATGGTTCAATTGACCCTACAGAAAGGAGCACATACTCATTTGCTTCTCATGTTTAATATTCCTGAATAAACATCATATGGACTGTAGAAGATATAATTGTGCATGTGTGTCAACATTCAAGAATGTATATTGTGTAACTGGTATATCTGCAATTTAGCTCAACCCTGTAATTTTATTTTTGAAAAATTAATATAACTATAAGTAGAAAGAAATTTGAAATGTTTATATTTCTTGATTTAATATCTGCGTTTTGATGAGAGTTTAAAGCTTATAGTTGAGACTTAGATATATCACTCAATATAGGAAATGGAAAGAGATCACTTTGGTGTTCAACTTTCCTCCAACAATTACGAGTGCCTCGTTTGTTTTATGTGCGGGTTTACTTCTTTCAGCGTAAGGGTCCTGTAGTGCCATCACCAGGTATCTAGATAAAACTGTATTTAATTGTTATTTCAAACTGTGCTATGTTAATATTAATTTTTGTTTATCTCACATAATTGTATACTTTCTGTTGTATAAGCAGTTTCACTCCCTTCAGTATCTCAAGCTTCTCATTCGCTGTCGGAGGGTCCTGTAGTAGATATGAAAAAGCAGAAGATTGATTCTGCCCATGCACTTGGAGGTCCTTGCTTGTAACCAATATTTTAAATAATTCATTGATTAGGGACTGACCTTTGTATTACTACTGTAAACATTTGTGCATATTTATAAATTTAATCATAAATACAACTTTGATGCAGTTCACCCAACATCATTTATTGAAAGTGTTGCTACTGGCTGTATTGATGGAAAATTTGAGCATGGTTACCTAGTCAATGTGACAGTTGGGACAAGGCAAATGAGGGGTGTTTTGTATCATGTTCGTCCTTCCAGGACTGTACCACAGCATGCAAATGTATCTCCCCTTATGAATAGCATGGGTAATCAGCTCAAAGCCTCTGTCACGGAACATCAGATTGAACGAGGTGGAAAATGAAGCTAATGACTAGGAAGGATCCTAATGCACCAAGGCCCAACAGAACTGGCTATGAGGATGAAAAACTTGTATGTAAATGACAAAATTAGTGTTTTACTTGGGGATGGAGAATCGTTATAGCAGCAGGGTCTAGGACAATCCGACCATCTTCAGTAAACATTAAGTATTCTTTATGAATGTTTCTGTTGTGATGAGGATCTTGATATCCTAACCATTTTGTTTCCTCATTTGGTATTTGTTCTAAGATTTGATGAATTTCATGTTCACTTGTTGTATCAAATCCTTGCTTGAGCAACATTGTAAGTATTTAAGGTGTAAGTATTCAAACATTTCCATTGGTGGTATTATAGGTGATGTTGGTTGTTTCATTGCTGGATAGAAGGCTGCATTAGCTTCAAGGTTGTCAAGGCAATTATTGATGAACTGATTCACGTTTTCATCGTCTTCTCCAATGATTTCAACATTACAAGAAGGACATCCATTAGGAGTTGAAGGAGCATAAGTGAGTTCAAAGTCATTAGGGTCATTTCTAAAAGCACAACTTGACATATCTACTAAGGATTTTAAGGACAACCATAATTTTCCAAAGCACATGTCCATGATGTAAATTTTAGATTCTAAGCTATGTAACAATGTGAAATGAAATGTTCTAGATGCAATTTTCATTTTGAGCAATGCACAAAATGAACTAGTGTAAACTATATGCAATGAAACATATGAAAAGTATAGTTTGTAAACTAAAATAGAAAGGCAACAAAAACAAATAGAAGCTTGGAAATAGGGAAATTAATCCAAAAAAATGTAGTGTATAATATGCAAAGGGACTTATTCACCCAAGGTGGAGAATGAGTCCCAGATGGTGGTTTTTTTTATGTTTTCAATGATTTCCAATGAAATTTTACTGTCTATAATGTTGTATGATATGAAACTAAACTACAGATGCAGCTATTTTTTATTTTCAATGTTTTTGGATGCAAAAATAAAGCTAAAATGACTTTTCACTAATGCAAAATTGAAACCCTAAAATACAAGTGAATGCAATACAAAAACCTAATGCAATGCAATCTAGATCTAAGATGTAATTTCACTCCAAATAAGACTTTAAGAATTTCTTTAAATGTAGGTTCACCAAAATGTTTAGAAGAAATTTCTGATGTACTCTAGGGTTTTGCACCTAGGATGACAATTTCCAACTAACATTCAAGGATTTCCCTTGAGATGTATACCCCAAGAATGTAAACGAGGCGAGAGATCTAGCTAAGTGTTGAATCGAAGGGGATTGATCAGAAATTACAAAGGGGTTCACCACCAAGTGGAAGCCCTTGCCCATGCCGACATCATTGACTAAATGCACCTCTAGCTAGTCTCCATCAACCTCATCATCAAAAGGGATGATGTCTGTGATCGAAGGCCACCGATGGTCACTCGACCACGTCACGCTCCTCACATCACGTGCATAGGAAGGGATCATGGGAAGGATGATTTGGATGAATCCAAATTGCAGCATAACCCTCCTCCAATAAGAGGGCATAATAACAAAATTCTCTATGACCTAGCAAAACTGATCACATGGTAGGTTCCTGAGATACTTGCTATCATCCACCCACTGAAACCATTGATAGGGTCACCATCTAATTTGATTTGATCTCAATGTGTCAAACTATAGCCACCAAACCTATAGATCCTCATGCCTCCATTGTCTAATCAACTCATACAATTAGCCATCACCACTGAGTAATCCCTCACCTAGGGATACTTGACTAGTTGTGTGCATGTAAGATGAGCAAAGTTCCACACCTGTAACAAGGTGCATGCAGTCAAACTCTAGAACTCATAATCCATGTACCTACGATCCAACTCATGGTATAGGTGTGCCAGCATGCTGTGTCCCCAAGGCAAGACTATCTTGTGCTACTTCATTTGTTTCATCATATGCATAAGGCCCCCATGAAGGTGAGATCCCCATGCATCTACTATGACTCATGTGGCCATAGTGATGAACATGACCCATCACAACAAAGGCATTGCAACACTACCCCGCTTGAACTAGCAGGTGTATACATGGCCAGTCCCATCATCATCGCTAGTGTGACCCAAGTAGTACTGGAACCCATTTTCCCACTCCCAAGTAGAATGAGTATCATTTATAGTAACCCACCACCCACATATTGAAAGACCGAGGATGCAATACACATCCTCTAGAGTGACGGTCATCTCATTCGTCAAGAGGTGGAACATCAACGTGGTGGAATCCCACCTATCCATCAATGTCATGAGAATCTGATTGTGATATAGCATCTTTGGTATGTAGTAAACATGCCACAAGCCAACTTGCCATAGAAGCTCCTCCTCATCATCGAATAGGTGTTGGTACTGGTCTTGAACAAGGCATAACACCTACCTACCTAGATACTCCCTGATCTCTAGATAGTCCTGCAAAAGTAAAAAATTCAATTTAGACCTATTGGGACTATAAAATTTTACAAAATTTTGCATTCCCATAATGAAAAATTTGCTTTGCACACTAAAAAATGCACTTGAAAAATCTACCCCAATGACCTACTTTGGAGGGTCATAATTCAAAACCCATTTGCTTTCATGCCAAATATCTTAGTGAGTGTATTCATTTGACATATGTGATGTATGTTTGATTTCAACCTCATGTGATGAGTTTTGATATGGTTTTGAAGAGAAAAGCTGGAGGGTTTTGGGACTATTTTGTTGTTTGCAAATTCTTAGGCTTGTGAAGTAGCCTCTTGTTCAGGTGTATATTTGACAGCTATATGATCGTCATGGAAAATGGATTGGTGCATTGCATTCCCCTCATATACATATGCTCCTTGGTGTGGTTTCAGATTCAAAGAATCAAGTTTGATATTTTTACTAGGTCAAAAGCAAATGCAATTTGTTATATTTTTACATCTGCATTTCTAGAATGTTTCAAGGAGGTCAAATTTGACCCTTAATATCTTGTGAAAAATGTGGATTTAAGGAAATCCCTCTTGCACACATACTCAATGGACCTAAATGATTTAGTATTTCTAGTGGTAGTTTCCTGGGTGAAGATTTGGTATTATTTTCAGGATGGTGACTTGGTGTGCTTAAGTTGGTTTTCAATGTGCAATTGCAGAAAAGTCTGAGTGAGCCACTTTGGAATTGAATATTTTGCACCTTGAGATTTGGTTTTCCAATTTGTTTGCTACACTAAGTTCTTGGGTCAAATTTCTTCATATATGTGCATTTTCATGACTTCAAGAGGTTGTTTGACTAGCTTTCCAGGGTGGTTTCAGAGTCCACTTGACCTATTTTGACTACTATGCAAGGTGCCTGAAAGTGGATTTTGATGTCTACCCAGTTCATTTTTTCACCTCACGAGCATTTAGTGGCAACATCATATCAATTCAAAATAAAAACTTGTTTCAAAATGATTTTTTTTAGTCGGGCCCACAAGGGGACCCTACATGTGTCACACAATTTGAGGGACCTTCTATCTAGTTTGGTCAAGAGGTTGGATATGGTGAAAACCCACTTCATAAAGGTTCTAAGATCATACAGCTATTTGCAAAGATCAAAAGCTCAAACCCATATAAATTCAGGTCTTATCTTTGCCAATTACCATACTTCACAATGCTTCCATGTCATTGTTTCTAATCCTAATATAATGAGAGTAAAATATTAGGGAAAAGGGTTTAAACTTTGACAAGAACATTAATTGCCAAGTCACGCAACTCAACCTTACTTTTTAAAAGTTTTATCTTCATTGAAGGCTTTGCATTCTTTACCGAAGCTCGACCCATCCAAGAGTGATTTTAGGGTCAGTGGTGTTTGCATCCTTGCAACGTTGGATAGCTTCTTTGAACATACGAGTATGTTAAATATTCATTGCAATTCTCCGAGCAAAGCTATATTAGAAACAAACGTGAGATTAGAAAGAGAATAACCAGAGCAATTGATGATTGGGGGAAAAAAGGATTCAAAAGCAAATGAAGGATAAATTTTTTTTGGAAGGGGTGCATCAAGAGGCCAATGTTTTGACTTCAAGATGTTTGAATATTGTGGCTGACTTTAAGGATAATGATGCAACTTGTAACTCCTCCACCAATATGCTTTCTGTGTAAAATGGTCCTTCAGGCATAATGGTAAAGAATACTCGACGTTTGAAAAAAAAGAGATAGATGCTAAGCAACAACACAAAGCATTATTTTGGAGGTGGTATTTTATTTGAATTACCATGGGATAAAATCAAGACACTATTTAATCTTGCTTGGTTGTTTGAACAGTTGCATGATACTGGAAAATCGAATCTTATAGAAACTAACATTGTTTGAGTTTCCAGATTATATGGAGCCTATTCATATCTTGCAGCCATGGCTCGGATTTGAAATGAGATCCAACTAAGTTAGATAGACATGGGATGCGCCCAAAGTGGATAAGAATGCATTAGGTATTCTATGCGTGCTTGGAAACATGGAATTAAAATGATGATTGGCTTGAAGCAAAGAGAACCAATTAAGGTTGTGCAAAGTGAATCAGATTTGAAGAATTCTTATGTTAATATTTCACATTGAAATTAGGGTTATTTTGCAGCTTTTTGAAATGAATGGAGGAATCCTAGGAACGCGGCAATACATCTTCAGAAGGCTTGAAAACTGTATTGAACAGTGTTGAAACCGAAACAAAGACAGTGTTTTACTGTAAACTGAGGGCTCCATCATGCTTGTTGTGGGGGGTCGTGATATTGCAGCGGAGATTTTTACACAGGCCTTCAAACTCAACATTTCAAATGCAAATTTGTGTTGTGCGAATGATCAGCCATCGTTCTTGCAGTTAGGGACTAGTTTGATCTTGCAAAGGAGATATTTACACATACACTAAGCTACTGCGGGAAACAACTTTGCTTGATACCTGTGCGCAGAGTGATGGATTTTCATCTTCAAATTTTTGAGGGTAGGAACATGTTCCTCATAAGATTTGAATAAATGAATGAAGTCTCTATATATGGCCGAATGCCGGCTAGGCGATCCCTTATATTCATGGATTTGATAAAAGGAAGATAATGTTGTATGTTGACCACTGCAAAAGTTTGATTGAGCCGCCATGGTTTGAGGTGATGCTGCCAGGGTTCGTGAAGATCTGCAGAGCATGAAGAACAACAAAACGAAGGGGTTCGATTGATGGTCAGGTGAGGGCAACGTGGACCAAGCTGCATCGTCCCCCACTAGCCCACGGGGATGGATGATGACGTCACAGGAAGGATGCGGGGCTAGCGGGGAAACTCCTTATGGACAAAGTAGGCCCATGAAAAATTTAAAGAGGCAAGGTTTATGGAGAGAATAGAAATGGAGATAGAGATAGGGAATGAAAATAGAGAGGAGATGGATAAGGACATGTATATGGAGAGAAGGAGAGGGAGAGATAAAGAGAGAGGAGAGAGGGATAAATAGAGATGGAAGAGATAAATGTATAGAGGGAGAGATAGGGAGAGAATGAGAGGGGGAGAGATAGAAATAGGAAGTGATATGTAGAGAGAGATATATAAAGGTAGAGAGAAATGAAGAGATAAAGAGATAGAGATAGAGGGAGAGTTAGAGGTAACTCAATAAATAGAGAGGGAGAGAGAGGAAGATATATATAGAGAGGGTGATATAGGGAGGGATAGGGAAAGAGATAGAGATATAGGGAGAGAGATAAAAAGACAAGGAGATAGAGGTAGAGAAAGATATGGATAGAGAGAGGTATAGAAAGTGAGGGAGAGAGATAGGGAGGGAGGGAGAAACATGGAGTGTATGTGTATATGAGTGAAAGAAAGAGAGGGAGATATATATATATATATAGAGAGAGAGAGAGAGTTCAGAGTAGAGAGATATAGAAAGAGGGAATGGTAGAGATAAAAAGAGGGTGAGATTAGGTTAAAAAGGAGAGATATAGAGATATAACTTGGGAAAGATAGAGGGAGTGAGAAAGATAAATATATATGGAGAGATGGAAGGAGAGGGGAAGAGGGAGAGAGAGAAATAAAGATAGAAAGAGGGAGATAATGAGAGGGGGAGATGAAGAGATAAATGTAAAATATAGGAAGTGATATATGGTGAGAGATATAAAGAGAGAGATATAGAGAATATGAGAGATGGATGGAGAGATTGGGTGTATAAGAGAAAGAGATGGAGACAATCAGATATAGGTAGATATGGAGAGGGAGAGGGAAAGATGAGAAGATAGAGATAAAGGGGGCAAGAGTGAGTGATAAATGAGTTTATAGCGACAAGTAACAAGAGAGAGGGAGAGAGTGGGAAGAGATAGAGAGATAAAGATTGGGCAGGGAGAAACCAGAAGTGTGTCCCTCTCTCTTATTGCTCTCCTTTCTACTTTCTCTTCATCTCTATCTCTCTCTCTCCATCTACCCCTCGCTCCCTCCACCTCTCT
Organism: Sequoia sempervirens; assembly: GCA_007258455.2. Lineage (NCBI taxonomy): Eukaryota > Viridiplantae > Streptophyta > Pinopsida > Cupressales > Cupressaceae > Sequoia > Sequoia sempervirens. The sequence goes on along the minus strand of VDFB02288233.1, from coordinate 10,335 downwards.
TTCAATTTTTATATTTGAAATTATTATATATATTCAGTTCATATTAAATTATATTTATTAATTTATATCATATAAGATAATAAATATTATTATAATACATTTTTATATATAAAATTATGCATAAATAAATAACATATATATAAATATTTAATATATAATATTTTAATAAAAATTAACCGGTTGGCTAATTAAATTATCATAATATCTAGTTTATATCATATAAGATATGATTCCTGCGTAATAAAAGAAGATATATAATTCCAACGATTGTTTCGGTGTTTTTTTTACTGTTCGGCTTTAGAAAGAGAGCAGTAAATGTACCTGAACCGGTATTACAGTGACTTGAACCGGTGTTATTTCCAAAATAATTGCCTGTTGTCGGGGAGATTTTATGCTGCAAAGTCCATGATTGAAACAGAAAACAATACTTTTACGGCAACTGCCAATACTTTTACACTGACTTGTGAGCAGAGGCAAGAAAAAATTGAACGGTCAATAAAAGTCTAATCGTCTTGCATCCCTGGTGTAATAAACTGAACCGTTGATTTAATATTTTACTTTGGTCTTGCTCAAATAGGGACACCTTTGGCGTAATCAATGCGTTTTCACTCACCTGAATTACCATTATCTTTCTGCTTTAAACAATCGATGGTTGACATTTATCACACTGTCAACCAGACCCTCTTGGTGTTTATAAATTGTTGAAGGACAAATTGAGCTCCGAAAGTTCAAATAGGGGCACACCTTCAGCGTAATTAAAAACCTTCACCAATAAAAGAACTCAGTAAGAAATTAAAACCAGGTATTTAACCAGTGATATCCTGTGACTTGTTAAGAATCACTCTCTCATATTTGTTCTGGAGCCACTTCATAGCATCATCCTTAGTCACTCTGTGTTGAATGCCAACAGGAGACACAACTCTCTTCCTCCTACTAATTCTGTAACCGGGACGCTCTAGGACCACATAGAAGTCCATGCCATAAATACTAGTTGATGGATCATATCTGCAAAAGAAAAATAGAAGACAACTAAGATGTTTCACCAATTTAAGTTTATACATAAATTATAAATGGTCTGTGATAGGATTTTAAGGACGGCAAAAACATTCCTAGATTTAAGTTTTATACACACATATGCTAGATGCATGTGCATGTGTATATATAAATACGTGTGCACATATTCACACACATGTATTTCAAACACAGCAGAAAAAAAACAAAAAATTGTTTTCTAAAACAAGTTGCATAAAAAGAACCATTCAAATAACTTCAGCTCACTTGATCCCCAAACCAATTTGCTCCTGAATTCCAAAACCAAAACAGCCTGTGTCACTGAAGTTTGTTCGAAGCAATTCATACTCCTTGACTTTCAATCCACTCTCCAAAAGCTGCATAGCTTTTTCTCCTCTCACAGTAACATAGCAAGCAATCTTTTCATTTCGTCTGATTCCAAAAGACCTCACAGTATATCTTGCTGCACGAAAATGAGAAGAATCTGAACAAATACAATTAGATTTATATAGTTCAAAGAATCAAATACAATCAGAAGCACCTAACACAAATGGAACTCCTACCCTTGGAGAAGACTGGAGTCTGACCACTTAGCTGCTCCAAAACCTACCCGAAGTCAACAAACAATGAAATTCAGTTTCTCATTTTTACATCCAAATGTTTCTGAAATCTTTGTGGTGCTAACTGATCAAATTTTGCAGCTGACTCACATAACTGATACAAATTTGAGATACAACATGATCTTCTAAAAGTCTTAAGAATATGTACTGTACAATTCCATGGCATAAGTGCTTGTGAATCCTTCATAGAGAATTCAAATAAAAATTAGCTACAGAATACAAGAATTTACCATGAAAATCAAAAGGAAAGGGCATAAGAATGGATAATTACCTTAGCAGCCCTTGTTAGTCGATCGCCACTGTCACCAAATGAAATGTTGAGAACCAACTTTTGCACCTTAATTTCTCTCATTGGGTTCTTGAGTTTATGAGAGGCTTACCAAAATAACATCTCATAAGTTCATCCTGAAGGGGTCATAAATATTTAACATGAAGCAGAATTGAGAAATCTAATATAAAAATAGTTACCTTGCAAATATATAAAGCAACGTAGATAGCCAAGCAAACAAGCAAAATTGAGAAAGCTAATATAAAAATAGTTACCTTACAAATATATAAAGCAACGTAGATAGCCCAGCAAAGATATAAAAAATAGTTACCTTGCAAATATATAAAGCAACGTAGGTAGCCAAGCAAAGATTTGAGATAATGAAGAACTGTCTTGCATAATACTGTAGCCTTCCATATCATAAAGAGCATCTCAAATATGATACTTTGAAAAATACATTGGTTCTATGGGAAGAAAAAATTCACTCACAACCAATACCAAAACAAAAACTTGAATGGCATTTTGAGAAACAGATTACTTGTGAAGCACTTGATTGACAACTACATATGTGAAGGCAAGTTCACATTAATAATTAAACCTGATACATCTACATAAGTCATCCATTCACATTATCTGCAGGAGTTCACTGGTGTATCAAAGCAGCCAAACTTATGCTAGAGAATCCTCAGTAGTTTGTGTGCCATGCAAATAGGTTTCACACCGGGTAAAAGATAAATCATCCGATGACTAACGAGGCTTTCTGTTCTTCTGCCAATGCCAAAACACAAGGGAGTTCTTTCTGGCACAAACATGGCGTCATCTGCATTCAGGGTCAATTCTGCCAGAAAATACAGCAACAATGGTATAACTATAAACCCATGTCACATAGTTTACCAGTTTTTATTAAAAAAAAAAACCTAAAATTCGTTGTAAACCGTCAACAAATTTTTATATATATGTGGTCATATGACTTTTTTGAAGGAAAATGTACTAATGCTTGTTTCAAAAACCATTTTATATTAGGGTTGTACATCTTTTCCTCTTAAATGCGGCCTGGTCACTGCAAATAAACAATTCATTTTTCTTTCAGCAGCCAATGTTCAACTGTGATGTTTTCACAAATATCCATTATGTTTGTGATTTATTGCTGCTTCAGATACTCCTCTTTTCTGTTTGTGGATTAATCTTGATCATGGTGGAGGTCTATATCTGTAAAAGTAGCCTAAATTCACTAAAGGTAACATTGAAGGTTTGCAGTGGCCTGTGTATTTGCAGTAGGCAGTGTTGAAGATCTGCGGGAGCCTGTGTATCCCCTAAAGGTGACATTGAAGTTTTGCAATGGCATCTGGAGGATCTACAGGAGCAGTGAATATCAAACATTTCTATTTTGTTTTGGCTTCATGGTTTTTATTTTTTTGGTTTGAAGTTCTACAATTCATATTTAATTAAAAATAGTACAACTTCTTAAATCATCGACTCGAAGGAACACACTCGTCAATGCTTTTGCAAATATGAAGTGTTTAATAGTTTGTATTGTTTGTTTGTTGGGTACACATTATATGCAATTGTAAGTCGCAACAACATATTGAAAACTAAAGTTGAAATGATAGTCACAAAAACAATATTAATAATTAAATTTAGTTTAAGGTAAATTATTATTATAATTCAAAATAACTATTATTATAATTAAGTATAAAATTAAATTATTATTAATATATTTTTTAGATTAATTAATTTTTATTCTACTATTTTTTAGTTTATTTAAATTTTAATAGTTCAATTTTAGAATTTAAAAAAAAAAAAAAAAATTTTAAATTCATCAAATTTAGTAACATTTTTTATCTGAATTTTATCACAACAATTTTGTTCCAAATTTTATACTTTGTGACCTGGGCTTAAACAACTCTGTTCTATCTTTTCAGAGGAAGAGAAAGTGGAACAACCAAGGCTATAGAAAGGGTATAGGGCATCTTTTGGAATGTCAAAAATCAAAGAAAATCAGTCAAGTTGTATTGAAAACAACGTCCACTGTCTGGAAATGCCACAAATTCATTTTGGAAACACCTAGCTACCCCCAGGTTCAATTCCAAACAATTGCGGCTTCAAAATTTTGTGCCCCGCAAGAATCCACCAACAAATTAGTTCTGATTATGATTCTAAAATGTTTCATACCCAGAATTGTCAAGGTTTCACGCTAGTTCAGCATTTAGAAAATAAATAAATTGCACTTCGCAGATTTGTTTTCACAGCATATGCTTCTCCACTACAAAGCCCACATTGTATCATATTTATGAGTCAATGGGGCATAAATTTATGTAAGGCTGCAGTGTGGGAGCACTTAAAAGTGACACCAATCCAGTAATTACGCCGAGAGGCGTACCACTACAATCACAGGCATCCGTTGACAAAAAAATTTGCGATTAAATCTCTGCTGCAATGAAAATCTTGATTGTCGATAATCTATAATAGGTAATGAATGGAATAAAGCAAAGAAAATGGTCTATGTGGTTGGGAACAAAATGAAGCAAAAAAAATGGTCTACGTGGTTGGTTATGCCACAAATAAAGGCAATCAGATATTACCATGACACAGAAACGGAAGTGGATGACTGTTGCAAAAAGCGTGGAAATTCAATAAATATCAAACCAGCCACATCCACAATTTCCCTATAAATGTAGTCATTAATGTGCACACAATAACTGATTGCAATTACATGCAAAACGTACCGTTTCTATTGCGAAATATAGTAGTTTCTTAATTTCTTAACCTTTCTTTCATTAGCAGATTTACAATGTTGTAGTATTTTCTTTAACAAATGCTTTGTTTTGATTAATTAGATTTTGCATATCTTATATGAATTATCTTCCTCAGGAACATTCCCCTTTTTCTCACACAGATTCGATGCCTCTTTATTCACTGCTGCATATTTTTCAGCCCTTCATTGAAACAAAAAAATCATATGTAGCTTTTGGGAATCAATTACTGGTCAGAACTAAACCATACCTCCAGTTGCTTCTTCAGATAGCGTTTCGAAGGTAGAAACCCTCTCTAATCATACTGGTGCTTAGTGTTGTTCCACCATTTATCCACAAAAGGAGTAAGACAGCTCTCTACGGCAATGAAAGTCGTTAGACAACTCTTGTAAGCTTTCACATCCTGTTAAGTGTAAATAGCATTTGTATGGTGATAAAAGCTATTATCCCCATGGCTTCCATAAACAAGCTTCGTAAGGAGACACACCGTCAATTAATGGTAACTAGTTATCACCGGAGATTCTTGAATTCTTGTTTTCTTTTTGTTACATTTGTAGGAAGAATATATTATCATTAAAACTCTCCAAATTACAGTGTGAATCTTCAAAACTTGTGAGATTCTTTTTGGTGATATTTGATAAAATTCTAAAACTATAATGAATGAGAAAAATTACTGTGATTTTCGTTAGCATTTGTTACAAGCCCCATAATAGTCTAAGAATGCATCAAATTATACCGGTTTTTAGAATAAATTTACTTTTCGTTGTATTTTATAAAAATCGTAATATCCAAAAAGTGTTTATTTGATCTCCTATTTTTATGTTAGCACAAAAGTGTTTACGTGTGTCCATCTCTGGAACATACAAATCTTGGTAGGTCTTTGACTTTCCACAAATGGCCAGCTTATCAGCAAAGTAGTCTTGGTTAGTTTAGGATAAAGTTGTGAGCTTTGTTGGGTCTAGATAAATGTAATGTCCCTATCTTGACAAGGTGGTCTGTCAACATAGAAGTAGTATAGAGGGGTGTGTTTATAGATTCTATGAGAGAGTTAGGACTGAAATAAGATGGGTGTGTGATCAGTTAATTAGGTCTGGAGTGGACTAGAATGAGATGACCTTAACTGTTGGGTTTCTGCATTGATTGAGCATTGCCTTTGACAATTGACTGTTTAGAAATTACCATCAATTGAGGAGAACATGAGGAAAGGATGTCTCAGTTAAGCACTAAAATTGAGGAAAGGGATGCCTATATTACGGGAACATTTAAAGTGCATGGGTAATAAGAGGTATTGACAAAAAAATACAAGATACTTTTCAAAACATTAAAACAAAAATCAACTTCATTTTCAGGACTTTGAAACTGTTCACAACAGCTTTTGAGCATCTGTAGATAGAATCCTTCAGATGTGGCAGCTAGATTTTCTTGAGGATGGAAACCCTCAAGTAGTAGATTGAGTTTCAGTGTGTTAATAATATCATTAGAGGTGTTCAGATTTGCTTGTTGAATGTGTATGGTAAGCTGCATTAGACTGTTTGTAACAACCACATTATATAGAACATTAAACAATAAAGATTTTACTCTCACCGAGAGCATTTTTTTTAAAACAACATAACAACATGCATCTATTGCTGCTATAACATCAAGTAAGATAGTATTCTACCATAACAACATGAATAAACTGAATTCATGAATTCAAGTACTATAATTAGAAGTACAAAAGTAAGAGATTAGAAGTCCTCATCTGGATTCAACATCTTCAGACGCACCTTCCCTACTTGGGAGAATTGAAATGAAAATCTTGATCGTTGATAATCTATATAATAGGTAATGAATGGAATAAAGCAAAGAAAATGGTCTACGTGGTTGGGAATGGAATGAAGCAAAAAAAATGGTCTACATGGTTGGTTATGCCATGAATAAAGGCAATCATATAGTACCATGACATAGAAACCAACGTGGATGACTATTGCAAAAAGCATGGAAATTCAATAAATATCAAACCAGCGACATCCACAATTTCCCTATAAATGTAGTCATTAATGTGCACACAATAACTGTTGGCAATTACATACAAAACGTATCATTATTGTGAAATCCAGTAGTTTCTTAGGGTGTGTGCAAGAAGTTGAGTCCACTTTTTGGCCAAAAAGTGGAAGTGTTTTCCCTAATTTTCAGAATCTGAAACATTTGACCTTAAAATTTGAAGTTGAAGCACTTAGAGATGGAATCTTCTAAAAATTTACTAATCATAAAATGTAGTACTCAGAGTCTAGTTTCCAAATATGTAATCATAATATGTAGTACCTAGATTGTAAAGATTGAGTTTCAATAGGTGTTTCTAAAAACCACTGTTTAAAAGTCACTTTTTTATACCATACCATGCACGTGTACGACATCCATATTTTGACCTAAATTATCATATTTTTCGAAATCCTTTTTGGAAATGATTTGTGACTCACTGAAGCTTGTTTTTGATATTTTTTTGTAATTTTTATTGATTTTTTTTATTATTTAATTTTTTATTAGGCATATTTGTCGTTTTGAAAAATCGTTGTGTACGACACGCATAATATAACCTAAACTTATTATTTTTTATTTAAAAAAAAGAAGAAAATAATTGTCTGAAGTTTTCTCTCATGCAATCCGTTTGTCAAAATGTTATGTTAATCAAAAGTTATTAAAATACTAAAAAAACTTGATAATTCAAGTTTATGGAATAGTTTCATTAGAAATTAATTGAAAAATAGAAAAAATAATCAAATTATTAAAAAAATTACATATTTGGAATCTTTACTGTCTCATCTATAATGGGTTTTAATTTCGTAAAAAAATTCTGCAAAATAGGTCTTCAGACATATGTCCAAAGTCACTATTTTCCTATGACATTAACAGGACCTTCAAGTTGTAAGTCAAACTAGGTCCAAAGCTTAGGTTCAGGTCCCCAAGCCATTTCCTGAACCAAAAAACAAGCCAAAAAACCCGCTCAAAAATTTATAATTTAAAAAACGGATCTTTCGTTTTCATACAAAATAGGATCTTTGTTTCATTAAAAAAAATATATATGGTTTATGAAGCGAATCAATTTTGTAAAATTACAAAACAGAAAATTTCAAAAATGGAAAGTTTTTCAAAATAGGATCATGTTTTGAAAATTCTCTAAAATGGAAATTTTTTCAAGAAGAAAACTGAAGTTTCCAAAATGGAAAGTTTTCAAAACAAGATCCATTTTCAAAAATTTCCTTTTTGGAAATTTTCATTATGGAAAATTTTTCAAAGCTTGAAGACTACCGTTTGAAATTTTCCAAAACAAAATTTAGCGGGATCCATTTTTCAAAATGGGATCCTGTTTATTAAAAAGCGGGATCCCATTTTTTGGAAGCCAATTTCTTTTTTCTGTCTAAGGCAAAAACTTTCACATTTCGTAGACTCATCTTCTTGCATTTACCCCTTAAGTTCTTAACCTTTTTTTCACTAGCAGATTTATAGTGTTGTAGTATTTGCTTTAACAAATGCATTGTTTTGATTAATTAGATTTTTCATATCTTATCTGAATTCTCTTCCCTAAGATCATTCCACTCTTTCTCACATACATTCGATGACTCTTCATTCATTGCTACATATTTTTCAGCCCTTGATTGAAACAACAAAATCATAGCTTATGGGAATCAATTGCTAGCCAGAACTCAACCATACCTCCAGTTGCTTCTTCAGATAGAGTTTTGAAGGTAGAACCCCTCTCTAATCATACTAGTGCTTAGTGTTGATCCACCATTTATTTGCAAAAGGAGTAAGATAGCTCGCTAAGGCAATGAAAGTCGTTAGACAGCTCTTGTAAGCTTTCACATCCTGTTAAGTGTAAACAATATTTTGATAGTGATAAAAGCTATTATCCTCATGGCTTCCATAAACAAGCTTCATAAGGAGATACATTGTCAATTAATGGCAACCGGTTATCATCTGGAGATTCTTGAATTCTTGTGTTCTTTTTGTTACATTTGTAGGAAGAATATATTATCATTAAAATGCTCCAAATTACTATGTGAATCTTTAGAACTTGTGAGTTTCTTTTTGGTGATATTTGATAAAGTTCTGAAAGTGTAAGGAAAGAGAGAAATTACTGCAATTTTCATTAACATTTGTTACAAGCCCCATAATAGTCTAAGAATGCATCAAATTATACTAGTTTTTAGAATTAATTTACTTTTTTTGTATTTTATAAAAATCATAATATCCCAACAATAGTCTAAGAATGCATCAAATTATACCATTTTTAGAATTGATTTACTTTTTGTTGCAATTTATAAAAATTGTAATATCCCAAAAGTGTTTATTTGATCTCCTATTTTTATGTCAGCACAAATGTGCAGTCCTAGAATCTAGAACACATAAGGGTGCAATTACCTAGCTGAATAATATTAATATTCAAAATCTATGAAGAATTTTTACCTATTAATATGGAATTTATGAAAAAAAATCTTCAACACATACTGTGTATTGATAAGATAGGAGGTCTCAATAGCTTTTAGGCATGTCCATCTCTAGAACATACAAATATTTGTGGGTCTTTCATTTTCCACAAATGGCCAGCTTATCAACAAAGCAATCTTGGTTAGTTTAGGATAAAGTTGTGAGCTTTGTTGGGTCTAGATAAATGTAATATCCCTATCTTGACAAGGTGGTTTGTCAACGTAGAAGTAGCATAGAGGGGTGTGTTTATAGATTCTATCTATGAGCATCCTTTTAAAATCTATAAACACTAAACTTCAAACATGGGTTAGTACCTACAAATTCCTCAAAAATACTCCTATGAAATACCTTGTAAATGCTTCAAAATGCAACAAATGACAAGAGAAAACTAAAAGCATCATGAAAACAATAAACAAGTACCTATTCCATAGTGGATTGGTGTCAAATGTGCAAATGACCCTTTCCCAATCCTTGCTCAAAAGCTAAAATGATGAGATGCAATGAAGATGAAGAGGAAAATTAGTTCTCAAACCAAGAGAGTAACTTTGCATGTAAAATGTGGATGTCTTTGATGAAGAATGGGGTCTTTATTTATAGATTTTCTTGATGAGAGATTGGCCAAATGGGTGAATGTGGGACTAAATGTAAACCAATGAAAGATGGCCACTTGTCAAGTTGCCATAGGTTGAAGGATGTGTAAGATTTGGGAAATGTGCCCAAGAGAGGGAGTTTCAAATTCAAATTTGTGTAATAAATTTTGAAATGGGGACAAGAAAATGAGAAATTAATGCAATGTTGGAGGGACAAGTCAAATTGGTATTATTTTCAAACTTGAGGGAATATTCTATTTTTTATGCCAAGTTGATGGAAAATAAAGATTTTAATAAATCAATAAATTGATTTATTTGTGCATGTGGCAAAATATAGAGAATCCAAGTGATTAGGATTAACATTTAATCATTGTTAGATTAGCTTAATGATGATTAGGTGAGTTTGACTTTTATGACTTAAATTTTTTATTTATTTAAATCATAAAAGGATGAAATATGCATTGGAGAATTTAATTAAATAAAGTTGGTTTATTTAATTAAAGGGATGATGTTTGATTTATTTAATTGAAAGGTTAATGTTAAAGTTTGTTTAATTTTAAATTAATGACCTTGGGAGATGGAAATTAATGAGATTACCTGATGAATGGATGAAGGTGAACTTGATT
>VDFB02288232.1:0-26762 GCA_007258455.2 Sequoia sempervirens | reverse complement strand
TAAATATCAAATAATCTCTCCAAAGCTTAGGATTCGTTGTAATTGCTGCAATCGTGTGAACTACTGCGTCTGAATTTGATATTCTGTCCTGACATGGATCCTCAACCTAAAAAATCAGGAAATTGAACCTTGTATAGCTTCATAGATGGTGATACCAAAACTGATGCAGATTATACCTCTGTTCTCAAGCAAGTCTCGAAACGATGTTTAGTTTTTCTCAATAATCTTCATGATATATTCTACTTTTGGAAGACAAAATAACACACATTCCAGAAAAACAAAACAGTAAATACTTATATAGAGGCCCTCAAATACAAAACCCAGATCCATCGATTCAAAAATGCATATGTGAAAACTTGAAAATACAGACAACAATATTAATTAACAAAATATAGATAGAAACAAAATCCACCCAATTAGAAAGACCAGCCAGCAAATATGATCACTTAAACACTTACAGCAAAAACTCCTAAATAAGGAGTCACAAAACAAAAACAATAGGAACTGCCAGAATCAACATCTCCATGAATTCTTCTCCCTCGAAATCTCTCAACGTTTTGTGGCATTCTTTCTCCAAAAACATTTCCTGCTCAGTAAAAGAATCATGTAATGACTCCTCATTCTCTTCATCCTCTTTTGAAAACACCACATCACTGCTTATATTCTGCCCAAGGTCACTATCACTTGCAGAATTACGACCTCTCTTCAGCCTTTCTCCGGGCTTTATCTCCTCGAGTTTCCACAACAGTCTGCTTGCAACTCCTGCTTCACTCTATTCATAATGAACACAAAACAAAACACAAGATTTCTGTAGGCTTCTACACAAAATACTGCATGTCGATAGCCAACGTCGAGTATCTGTTGAACGAAACGTGGGATTCATGCGCCTAAAACGTGTCTCACAACAGGGACATATAGTTCCATAAACTTTTCTACACATGTATCTTTACATTTTCTTATTTTTCATACAAAGTGATTTCGCTTCCATGTACCTTTTTTTAAAAATTATTTCACATTTATCTGTGTTATTCATGCTCTTTCGAGCTTACTGAAGTGCAGGTACCTTCATCATCGGATGATCATTGCTCCTCTTTGGAAATCTGTTGGAAATACTATTCACTAGCTATGTCTTATTTTACATTTTCAAAACATAAATGATATTTAAATCTCTTCTCTCTAGTTTAATGTTATCTGTACTATTGCATTCTAAATTGCTTCCTCCTACTTATTTGGAATTTATAATCTTCAATGGGCTTCTTTATCATTTCTATTTTTTGAAAAATTTCACTTAATGTTATTTACCAAATATCATTCTTAATTACTGCAAATTGTTGTAATAAATATGGTGGCCAATATTCTGGTCTCATTTGGAGAATATGGTGTGTATAGGGGGAGTTTGAGTGTTGTATTAAATTATTGTAAATAAATAATTAAGTCTTATAATATTATATAAAATTATTTATAATTTTTTTTATAAATGTATATATAAAGCTTTTGCTATCTTGATATTCTCTAAGAAGTGAATAAATATTTAGATGGCTACATTGTGATTATTTATGTTAGTATTTTCTAGATTTGTGGTTACTCGATTGGCATGACTTTCAATCTTTTATTTATTGAGAGATAGGGCTTGTGGAGAAAATAAAATCATTTTCTAAATGATCTATCAATTGATCTTATTTACTACACAAATGTATGCAAAAAATAAATCAATTTTTTCCTAATTGACGTTTCACACCTCTTCGGCATACCCATTACACAAGGTGCAATAGATAGTAATAACAATTTATATGATAATTAGATTGCATATATAATAATATGAATAAAATAGTAAAGCTGAAATATATAATATATTAATATATGATTATTAATATTACATTTTATATTAAAATTTGATTATATATTAATATAATATATTAATAAATAATATAAAACATAAAGTATTATTATAATTTGTTTTGGTGCTAAAGAACATGCAATTCTTTGGAAATATTATCATGCTAAATAACATGCAACATGCAATATACCAAAGTGCTTCCACAACCGACGATAAAGATGAGCAGGTGTCTCCAAATAGAAGCACGCGTCTTGCATTATCTGCATTATACTTCCAGTTAGTTTTCCGCATGCTAAGGTTTGCAAGATACAAACTGCATTATATATAGTTTTTTTTCTAAATTTAGAAGGTTATTTTAAATTTAGATATTCTTTTTTTTTAATATTTTTGAAATGTATATATATGTGTGTATGTGTCTGAATATTTGAAACGCAAGAAGTTCTAAATATTCTACTTCTCCGGGTGCGAATTCTGTTTCTGGTAAGAGATTTCTGGATCGAAGGGATTCCATTGCAGTTGAAATAAAGAGTTATCAGAGCCTGGCTGCAGTATTCTGGGTTGCACTTCTGCTTCAGCCCCTCTACGCTTATTATGGTATGTAATGTGTCCAACTTCCATTAGATCCGTTTCTTGAAAAACTCTGTATTCTTTATTTGACAAGTTTCAGTTACTGTGTTGCTCAGGTGCATGCAATTTGGGATCGATAGAGATAAAGCAGTTTATGTTGGAGGAGAAGTGGGAGGAGGGAGATATGACGAGAGCCACATATTCTGTGAGCATTACAAACAGTCTTCCATACAACGTGGTTCTCTGGTGCCCTGGCTTGCTTTCCACGCAGAATCTCTCATTTTTGCCCAATACGGTTTTATCACCTTTCTGCATTGCTGGAAGGGATTTATACATGCTGAATGAAGGACACGCATTGGCACCCGACACATTGATAGGATTCAATTACACCGTCGCCCTCACAGGCATACAAACTCTTCCTCCAACGCCTCTCCAAATTCCAATCGTTTCGTATTCAGCCGAATTTTTCACATAACTAACTCTATATGTTGTCTAGTCTACATTTTTGCATGCATTCTTTCAAGAGCTGTAAGGAGTCAAAAGTTGTAACAGGAGAAATAATGGTTGTATGTTCGACGAGGAGCAGAAGCTCCAGCAATAGTCGGATGCTGTAATGGATTATGTTTCAATGAGCAACAGCACAGTAGATGTTTGTAACTGTCCATGTCAAACACTATGTAATGGTGTCGGTTTGTATGAGAGAGCTCAAAAGCTCAATCTGTAAGGAGATGTAAGAAGTTGTAATGGTTGAATGAAGGAATGCAATAGTTTATGTATGAATGAGCAGCAGCTCAAAAGGTCTGTAATGTTTCATTTTAATCAATGTTTATTTCTGTTACTACGTTTCTTTCTCTCTTTTTCTCCTCCTCCTTCATTCCAACATTTATTTCATAAATCTAAATTTTTATTTTAGGTATCTAATAATGATTATGTTAGAAGTATTGTTGAGCATCAGAAAGAATTAATATAAAATAAAAATCTCATATGAACATCAGAATTTCATGCATACAGAGAACTATGATAGTGCTGGGAGCAGTGTTTTTACACAAACCATTTTTCATTCATATGTGAATATACCAGTCCATATCGAAAAGCCTGCACTTACAGAACTCAATGGACATGGACAATCTTTACTGAACACAGATGAACATTTGTTAAGTGGTGAATTATCAGATATTAATATGGACAATGCAATGCTTGTTACTTTGCAATTATCATATCTTCATAAACAAGACTTGTATTTGTGAGTTTGCATGTTTGTATATGGGAACATTACAGTGTTGAAATGTATGTTCTTTAGAAGGAGGTTGGATGGATGTTTTATGGGCAAAAGATAAGTTTAGATAATACTAGGGAATGCACCGGATGCATGCATGACTCCATACATCATAACTGCAGTAGTTTCCGTTCTCCAGACTTAACTCGCTGTTTTTCAGAGGCAGACTACAGTAGACTACAGTTAACTGAGGTCTAGGACTTTCTTTTCCTAGGTCTTCTTTTTTGGGGTTTTAATTTTCTCAGGGCTATCTTGGCCCAATGATGTACACTGTATGAATGCGTGTTTATGGCATGTATATTTCAACAAGACAAGGCTTTTGTTTTTCTTAGATTTGGAATTTTTTTCTTTGGATCTGCTCTGGAGAATGATAATGTGTGTTTAAAGACAAACAGTACAGAGGAAGAATATTTTAAATTTTTACAATAAAAAATCTATTCAGTTTATTGATGAGAATATCAATTTATAAAAGTCTATTGAAAATAAATTTTAATTTAAATATAAGAAACCAAATAGGTCATCAAAATGTGACTGAATTTATGTTAATATTTTAACTTAATATTTGTTTTAAATTAAAATCACCTCAAAACTCTATGTTATAGAGCAAGGCATTCAATTTTTATAATTTTTAATGACTCACTAGGAAGTATATACATGTGTTTACTTGAGAAGTTAAATGTTTAAATTGAAAGTTAAGGTCTTATATCATCAAAGGTAATATATTTATATGTTAAATTTTCAGCTATCAATAATCTTTTGGAAAAATCTTTGTGAGTATGGTAGAGTGTAGAATTAGCAATTGGACATAAAATGAAGAAAAGAGGGTGAAAGGGCGAGTGGCTTTTAGGACAAAGCAATCTAAATTAATCATTACATTAGTCTCAAGATTTGAAAGAGAAGGTAAGGGATAAACAAGCGGAAGAGGTTTTCTGTTGTTTTGTTGATTTCAAGAAGGAATTTAACATTGTATTAGAAGAAAACTCTAGGGTGGAATGGAAGCAATGAGAATTTTGGAGATCTATATAATGCAACTATTCATAGGTTATATGATTAGTTTTGAGCTGAAATTAGAATGAGGCAAGGATTATTAGAATTTTTTGAGTGTGACATTGGGGTCAACCAAGGATATTTGCAATCCCATACTTTGTTTGGACTATACATTGACAAGTTATGAGGAGTGGATAGACAGGTTTGTTGGTAGAGGTCTTCACTTGGTTAGCTGTCTAAAAGTTGTTTTTGGATGTGGATGACCTTATATTAAAAAAATGACTTGAGAGAGTGCTTGAGAGCTCTTGAATTGTATTGTCAAGAGGAGGAATGCAATTAAATTTGGGGTAAGTGCAGGAAGTTGAGTCCACGAAACATGGAAGTCTTTTCCTTAGCCAAAAAAATAAAATTGACATTGCAAAAATGGGATCCTACTTCTAAGAAATGGGATCTCGCTTCTAAGAAACGGGATCCACCAAAAAAATAAAATCGACATTGAAAAAATGGGATCCTGCTTATAAGAAACAGGATCCCGCTGAAATGGGATCCCGTCTAGCTTTGGGATCTCAAGCCTAAATTAAAAACGGATCCCGCTTTTAAAACAATCGTTCTTGTTTTTGGAAAATTTTCCAAAAATGGAAAGTTTCAAAACGGGACGATTTGAAAATTTTCCATTTTTAGAAATTTTCATTTTTGGAAAATTTTGAAAATGGGATCCTGTTTTTTAAAATTCCAAAAATGGGAATTTCCTGTTTTTGGCAATTTTGAAAACGGGATCCCGTTTTAAATAACGTGATCCCATTTTGTAGAACTGTTTTGTAAACAGGATCCCGTTTCCAAAAATTTGAAATTGGGTTTTCTTTGTGGGCAGGTTTTATCCTTGTATTTTGGTTCGGAAAAAGCATTGGGAACCCGAACCTTGGCATTCAACCTGGTTTGACTTGCAAGTTGAAGGTCCTAACAATGTCAGAGAAAAATACCGAGTTTGGACATATGGCTGACAACTTTTTTTGCAAAATTTTTTGACGAAATTAAAACCCATTTTAGATGAGACAATGTAAATTCCAAATATGTAAACAATTGGATTATTTTTCCTATTTTTCAATTAATTTCTAATGAAACTAGTCCATAAACTTTAAATATCAGGGCTTTTTAATATTTTAATAACTTTTGATCAGCATAACAGTTTGATGAATGGATTGCACAAGAACAAACTTCAGAAAATTCTTTTCAATTTAAAAAAAAATCAAAAAATGTTAAGTTAAGGTCATCTTATGCGATGATTTTTCAAAACAACAAATATGCCTAATAAAAAATTAACAAAAAAAAAAATTCAATAAAAAATTACAAAAGAATATCAAGAACAAGCTTCAATGAGTCACAAATCTTTTCCCAAAAGGATTTAGAAAAATAAGATAATTTAGGACAAAATATGGATGTTGTATGTCGTGCACGGTATGGTAAAAAAAAGTGACTTTTAAACAGTGGTTTTTAGAAACGCCTATTGAAACTCAATTTGTACAATCTGGGTATTGAAATAAATTATATATTTGGAAACTAGACTCTGAGTATTACATTTTATAATCAATGACTTTTTTGAAGATTCCATCTCTAAGTGCTTCAAATTTTAAGGTCAAATGTGTCAAATGCTTAAAATCAGGGAAAACACTTCCACTTTTTGGCCAAAAAGTGGACTCAACTTCTTGCCAGCACCCATAATTGGCAAAACTAAAGTCACAATATTTTACCTTGGAAGAAAAAAGAAACAAATAAATTTCTTATTTGTGGAAGTCTCTTGCAAGTGGTATATGAAAATAAACATCATAGCTTTAATTTTCACAAAAAACTTAGTTGGAGACGTCTATGACAAAAAGGATACAAGTTTGAATGAAAGCTTTCTACCTATTGCAAAGTAGATACAAAAAGACTAAATTATGGGATTGGAGAACTAACAAGACCCTATTTGGGTTGCTTGTTACAGAAGTGGTGCTATATAACCGTGAAGTTTGCATAGCAACACATCAAGATTGAAATTGAGGAAAATAGAGTGGTTACAACATCATCTACTAATAAACAATTTTTAAAAATGAAAAATGTAGGCTCCATATGAGATCATTTTAGATGAGTCTAGTGCCTTTCCATTAGATGCATTGACTTTGGTCCAAATGTTAAATTTCTCAATGAGAATAAAGAGCATGGAACTACATTATGAAACCAAAAAAAGAATGGAGGAAAATTTAGATAGAAGGTAGAGCATGTGAATGAAATAAAATTCCAAGTAGATGAGAAAATGGGATATTGGCATGCAAAATTTTCCAAACATAAATATGGAAATTAAAAGATATGTGAGAGATGAAGTCAAGGCAGCCATGTGGTTAAAAAAGATCAAGAAAAAAATAGTATGTCAAACAATCCAATCCTACATGTGACCACAAGTAAGAAAATACATAGGAGTGGAAGTAAAATATAAAAGAAAAATTAATAGTAACTTAGCTAAGAACTAGCTTGCATCATCCTAGGTGTGAGACAAGAAAATGGACAATGCCTAGAGAAGAGTGACTAAATAGAATATGTTGTTTTTGTATTTTTGGATTATTGGAAACATAATAACACTATGTCATAGAATGTTGTACTTACATAGATATTCATATCAATTACATTGATATTAAATTTTGACCTCTTGTTTACCTTGTTTGAAGAGAAAAGGCTAACAAAAATAGATTGTTTGATAAAGATTCATAGAAAAAGATCCAAGATAAAAGTGGAAATAGATGCTAATCAAAAAAATTTGGACAACCTACTAGACGGGGCTTATATGTGCATTCCAATACAGTTTAATATCTTGGGGTCCCATAGAGTACTTCCCTCATGGATCTTATTAAAAATGTTCATTTCATTTCATTTGTATGCTAGGATATCATCTCACCAAAGATAGTATCATATCAAAATTTAAAAAATATTTGAAACTTAATGGTAGAGGGATTACTATTAGTTATGGAACCCATTTCCATGCATAGGAGGTCCCCTGTGGGGTCTAGGGTTCATGTACCCCAACAAGGGTTTGGGGATGAAGGCCGCAAAAGCCACATTATATATAAATTTGGACCGTTCATCATTAGGTAAAAAATTGACGGTAGAGATTATGTTGGCTTTTCTTTCCCTAGAAGGTAAACCTCTTTTTATTTGAGGGCATTGTAGTATGACTATGTATTAAATTGTATTGTGTGAGGAGACTTTGAGAGTGAATAAGAAGTTACAACATATGTGTATTAGGTTATTGTTAACACAAGGATTTGCACCCGAAATTAAGCTGAAAGGCTCGATAAATCCTGTGCACATGGGAATATTCTTAGGTTGTGGGTATCCTATGGTGAGAATAGACCTCGAGGTTTTGGGTTGGTTCCCTTTAGATTTTCTTGTAAAATTGGTTTTTCTAACAGAGTTAAAGGATAGAAGGATAAAGTAAAAATAAAATAGGAAAATAAGGTGATTCACCAATATGTGAAGATGACTTGAATCTATTTTAAAACCTCTCAAGATATTTTTAACAAATGAAACTAAAAGAGAATTCACTACTCAATCTAGCATGTTCTGCATAAATGATTCATTTGAAAGGTTTTTATGATCGAATTTTGTTTGAAAGAAAACAATGATGTTTTCATAATAAGCATTCAACAAATCTATGAAACACAATCAATGACCTACACTATAACATACTGAATCTAAGCAAGACATTGAGGCAATAAGATTAAAATAAGGATTTGATAGAAATCACAAACTATTAATCCAAAGACTTACTCACAATACATGCACAAGATAGATCTGAGAAGGAATGACAAGCTTCTTGATTGAAAAATATGGAATATTTTCATTACAAATCTCAAGAAATCATGAGTTACAAAGTGAGAATGATATTCCTTAGCAATCTCCAAACCAAGAACTAACTCTAATAAAGAAAGAAGAGAAAGAATTATAGAAAGAGTCTCAAAATTCAAAATTGAAGTTAGTTCTTGGTTTGGAGATTGATGAGGCATATCATTCTCACTTTGTAACTCATGATTTCTTGAGATTTGTAATGCAAATATCCCAAATTTTTCAATAAAGAAGCTTGTCATTCCTTCTCAGATCTGTCTTGTGCATGTATTGTGAGTAAGTCTTTGGATTAATAGTTTGTGATTTCCATCAAATCCTTATTTTAATCCTATTGCCTCAATGTCTTGCTTAGATTCAGTATGTTATAGTGCAGGTCATTGATTATGTTTCATAGATTTGTTGAATGCTTGTTATGAAAACATCATTGTTTTCTTTCAAACAAACTTCAATCATAAAAACCTTTAAAATGAATCATTTATGCAAAACATACTAGATTGAGTAGTGAATTCTCTTTTAGTTTCATTTGTTAAAAATATCTTGAGAGGTTTTAAAATAGATTCAAGTCATCTTCACATATTGGTGAATCACCTTATTTTCCTGTTTTATTTTTACTTTATCCTTCTATCCTTTACCTCTGTTAGAAAAACCAGTTTTACAAGAAAATCCAAAGGGAACCATCCCAAAACCTGGAGGTCTATTCTCACCATAGGATACCCATAGCCTAAGAATAGTCCCATGTGCACAGGATTTATCAATCTTTTTAGCTTAATTTCGGGTGCAAATCCTTGTGTTAACAATTTTGGCACACCTGGTGGGACATTGAGCTGATCATTAGTTCAAAAAAGAGCTTCATTTGCTGTTGTTTTGGTGTGAGTAGCAGTAATATTAGCCTTTGGAGGCAAGATCTACATACACCTGGCGACTCTAAGGTCAAATATATTGGTTTCAGTAGTCTATGTGCTAGTATGTTTTGAAACAAATCTATTTATTCTTATTTCCATCTCTTTGAATGTATAGATATGTCAAAACTTTATGAAAATACATGCTTTCACCCCCCATATCATGAGAATGTTTCCCCTTCACCTTATCAGCCTTATTTAACCAATCACAATGCTGGTATTATTCAAAATAGCCTTGCTACAGCAAGTAACTAGCATGCACATCATGCTTATCACTCACCCACCCATTCCCAAGAAGGTCATTTCATTTCAAATCAACATGTTGTAGAATTCAGTGAAGAAAAAGGCCTATTGCTAGCCCTTGGCAATGAGAAACAAGTGTTGCAACAAACTTTGCAAAATTATACTGAGCAGATAGATGAGATGAATAAGAGCTTAGATCAACAACAAGATGGGTGGGCTTATCAAGCCTATCTCCACGAACACGAAGAGTTGGATCTTCAAGCCCAACTTCATATGCAGGAATTGGAGGCACAAGCAAGGAAGTTTGCAAATCTTTTGCAAAAGAGTTAATTGCACAGAAAGAAAGATATGAGCAAAAGCTCACAAAATTAGAAGCACAATCAATTTCTTCTCCTTCATGGAAAGAATTTGTACTTCAGTAAGAATTTCATCCACTTAGTGCCTTTCCAAATCCATTTTTTGGTAAAGAATTTAATTTGTTTAACACCATGTGCTTTATGCAAAATGAGTCCATGCATGAGCAGGATCAACTTGCAATCCCTCAAACTGGTATAGTGGGGCCTATCATATCTCAATAGAGCTATTATGTTGAGAATAACAAGTTGGAGCAGCAAGTTATAGAGCAAGGAAATAGTGATCAACATGAAGTTTTGTCTAATATGTTCAATGAACTTCCACTCTTTTTTGAAGAGCAAGAAGTTTTTCAAATTGAACAAGTTACCATATCAGAGCAGTAGATAATTCAAAGTGATTCATCAAGTATGGAAAGGAGCTGCAATTATATCAAAAGCAGTATTATTTTGCTGAAAACTGAAGAAGATTTGGAGGATGATGCCTTTTGGGATGATTTGGAAGGTTTTTGTTCAACCTTGGATGTTAAGGAAACACCTATTGAAGTGGAAGTTCATAATCAATAGAAGGAGGTTTAGCAAGCAGTCCATCAGCTTGAGACCAACAAAGAGAGTTCATATTTTATTCACACAAAAGGGTGTCCTATAAGGCATCTCGTTCATTTGGAGGCCAAGAGGACACAAAACAAACTTTCATGCAAGCATGCAACTTCAATAAAAGAACAACATGCTCAGCTTGTTTATGCTCCTTCAAGCAGTAATATATCTGAGCAAAATGAGGAGGTAATCCACTATGCTTTCAATCTTAAAGCAATGATGCAATTCTTTGTATGATATCTCCATATTTCTCAGTTTTTCTCTGTTGTTCATCAACATGTAATGCATCCTAAGTTGGGAAGGAAAGGAAGTTATTTCACCCAACTAGTTAATGGGTTTTTTTGACCAGCTTCTTTGCTAGTTGGGGTAGGTTAGAGTAAATTTCAGTGGATTCTAGATGACAATAAGTGCTCAACCCATAGTTTAGATGCATCCTTATTTTCCCTAAGTGATTTTGTACACTTAGTTGGTAGTTTTCATTAAGTTTTGCTAGAGGGAAATGAGAAAGTGACTTTGCTGCTACTAGTTTTAGTTAAATAAAATAGACACCTCTTATTCATTACATGGAATGAAGTTTCAATGTCATAAACAACAGATGTATACACAATGGAACTAAAACTAGTAGTAGTAGACTTACAAACAATTGCAGACATGAGTCAATTCTGTGAGTTTTTCTGAGTCAAAGAGAGACATAAATGGACTCCATGCCGAATGGATAAGCATGGCAACTGGCCTATTTTGTTTAGCAAGCAAACACCCCTAAGAGGTCACCAGAATTGTTACCAATTTTTAGCCTCTTACTTAAAATTGATGAAGATTTAGTGAAGTTTATTTGCTAGGATATAAATTTTGATGTTAAGTCTGGTGGGACCTTGCTTTTAGAATGAAGAATCTTGTACATTGATTTGTTCAAATCATTCAAGCAGATTAGGATTAACTATTGAACAACTCAAACAAACCGATGAATAAACTTCACTTAGAAAGGAAAAATTCAAAAAAGGATTGAAGTACAGAGTTGAATTATTTTTTTGCAATATTTATTATTGCTGATTATCAAAGAATATTGCAGACTTAAGAGCAGAAATAAGCCTCATATATTGATTACAGAACATATGTTTTAAGCAGTTGCAATGTATTTCAAAATATGTAAACAAAATAAACTCAGGAAAATACATAAGCCATTACATATCATGAACAATTGATTTATTGAGAAATATGTTTTGTGATCCCACACAAGCCATGGATAAACTTAGTTGATTCAATTCAACAACAAGTACGAATTATACAACTAAAGAACAACTAAAGTGAAACATGTAAAAGAAAATCATGCCATCATTGCCTTAAGGGCTGGTGTAGACTTGATTTGTCATTCTTTTGTTTGGTCTTCAGCACCTTAGCTTCTCAAATTCAGAATCTGCAATTGATAGAAAGTGATGTTAGAGCTCAAGTCATGAAATTAAAAAACATGCTAAGATCAACCGAAATATAATTTGCATCTATTGTTAAATCAGATCAACTTAGTCAAACTCTAAGAGAATAAAAAAAATTGCTAGATTCAATCATCAAGAAATCATTCGATCTAATGCTTTTACTAACTTATTTGTTTCATGTGCAGAAATAGGAAAAGTAATGTTGCTGAGTTCATCAAATTTCAATATGAGTGGGGTTAAATGAGGCTCCCACAAGGGTGGAGCCCAACTCATTTAAAAGTTGTGCAGTGAATTCATCATGAGACCAATATTGAAATGAAACTAATTCCCAAATATAAAAATGCAATGATTTAAATTGATTTCCACAAATTAATTCCAAAAAAATTCTATGCACAAATTTTAATCTAATATTTAATTCCCAATTCAATAGTTTTAAACTAATTGAATAAATTAATAAACAATTGCATTCAAATATATTCAATCATGCCATAAATAAATTATTAATTCAATAAACTCAAGTATTTAAATTAACTTTATTGCTCAAATACTTTATCAGGCATTAATACTTATCTTTGAAATGTGCAGGAGAAATCCCCAACTATTGCTGGAATGGTCCTTGGTCCTTGGTTCAGCCTCTTCCGTCTGTGAGTAGTCTGGGAGGAAAGCAGACTTGGCTGCTCTACACGAGTGCTGGTTCCACCGGAACAATGCTCAACACTCGTGCCACAAAACCATGCCCTGGCCAGGACTGTCCTGAGTGCACGCACTTGTACACCAGGTTGGACACCCACTGTAGGAGTGCCCCTTCTCCGTCCTACTCACAGCCTGCTAACCTTGAAACCCTATTCCCGCAATTTGCTCCACTTGATTTTCCTTTTTTTTTCCTGCCTCAATAATTTAGTTTTCACGGGTTTTATACAACACAAAGGGTAGTTCCAACCAACACACCCTTTTACAAATAATAATTACATCCCGTGAAAACTCTAATTATTATTTTATTGCATTTTCTTTCTAGAAATATTACATTAGTTCTTATTTTATTTACTTATTTACTTTTATTCTATTTTCTTTTTCTTTTTCTTCCATGGGGAAAAAGTCTCATAACAAATATGATGTTTTATAATTTTTTGAGAATGATTTCATATTTAAGAAATGGTTGCACCATTAAAATAGGTTTGCAAGGCACAATTAGTCTTCTGGATACAAGAAGTAAATCATTTCATTTGAGAACAAATAAATCAATTAAGTAAGGAGTAAGAATCAGATACAAAATCAAATTGTTATCATACATTGTTTGAATTCAATCTTTTACCATTCATTATTTAATCATCTATTGCAACTATTAAAAGATATTACATAGCAAATTGAAGATCAAATCAGCTTGGCCATCAAAAAGCTGAGACAATGCATTATTTTCAGATTTAGAAGTCAACATTATTTCATTTACAAAAATCTTTGTAATATGCTGTTAAGACTTAGAGATGAAGGAAGGAATTGCTCAACAACAAATGAAGTTTCTTCTCTGAGTGTAAACAAAGCTACAGGATGATCATGAAAGAATATTTATTGTCTTATTCTTTTTCAAAAATAAGTGCACTATACAGAGAAGTCAAGAAAAGTAACATGGCAGCCTGAGAGTTAATTTTTGTTCTTTTAGTCACAAGTTTATGAGGGTTTCTCTACATATATTGTAGAATCTAATGAAAAATGAATACCCATATTCAGCAGAACAACTTGTTTTCATGGCAGCCTCTCTGTCAAAAAATGCTTCTTCAAGTTTTAAAAAATAGAGTTTTGGTAGCCAACGGAAAAAGGAAAAAATAGAGTTAAATATAAAAATGACGTCCCAGCAAAGCAAGCTCAAAATACAGAAGATCATGGTAGTAAAGAAAGAATTACAAAGAATGCATCAAAAAACATAGGACATAGAAAATTAAGCTTTCAAAAGCTTCTACCATAAATCTTCCAGAATCTTCAAAAAATGGCTCGAAATATGGTGGAAATCAGCAAAAACGTGGCTAGGGTTTGTGCATGGCGGCTCCTCTCCAGAAGTTTCCAGAATATGAAAAGCAAAATGATATCAAATGAATTTCTTTACATTCATTTTAGGGTTATGAATAACCTAAAGAATATTTGATGAAGTCAAAGCATTTTATTTGCCTAAGGAAACTTCTTTCAATTTCTTCAAAGACTTTATCATCTAAGTCTTTTCATTTGTTTGATTTAATTTACTTTTGCATCCATTAAATGTAAATATTTATTTTAAGTGATTAGTTATAAATCACTTTTAAATAAATATTATCTTCCAATGCAAAAATAAAATGCCTATAATACATATTTTAATTGGATGAAGTCTTTTTTATTTGCATTATATTTATAAATTGGAATCTTTATTTAAAAATGATGAATTATAAATCGTTTATAAATAAATGATATTATGAAGTGCAAAGGAAAAGTAATTTGAATGTAATTTCAAATTATTGGATTTGGTGAAAGGAGTGAGCCTTAAAGCTTTGCTTAAACCATGGTGATGATTCAAAAAAATATGCCAACATGTCAACTAAGAAGATCAAGGATTTTTGAGCAATAAATCAGGAATTTGACATCAGTTATGAATTCTTTTTGATTTGACATGAGTCAAGGAGTGTTTTGAGGTACAAACACCTTTGTTACTTTCAGTTATGATCCTGATTTGGAGGGATTTTCATTTGTATATGACCCACAAAGTTGTTAAAACTTTGAGAACTCTTGTTGGAGTTGGTTGGCAATTGCATGCCTTATTTGGAGGAGAGGATTGACAACACATTAGCTTTGGAGCCAAAATTCAATTTTGAATTTTGAAACTCTTTCTATAATTCTTTCTCTTCTTTCTTTATTGGAGTTAGTTCAAGGTTTGGAGATTGCTGAGGCATATCATTCTCACTTTGTAACTCATGATTTCTTGAGATTTGTAATGCAAATATCCCATATTTTTCAATAAAGAAGCTTGTCATTCCTTCTCAGATTTGTCTTGTGCATGTATTGTGAGTAAGTCTTTGGATTAACAGTTTGTGATTTCCATCAAATCTTTATTTTAATCTTATTGCCTCAATGTCTTGCTTAGATTCAGTATGTTATAGTGCAGGTCATTGATTGTGTTTCATAGATTTGTTGAATGCTTGTTATGAAAACATCATTGTTTTCTTTCAAACAAACTTCAATCATAAAAAACCTTTCAAATGAATCGTTTATGTAGAACATGCTAGATTGAGTAGTGAATTCTCTTTTAGTTTCATTTGTTAAAAATATCTTGAGAGGTTTTAAAACAGATTCAAGTCATCTTCACATATTGGTGAATCACCTTATTTTCCTGTTTTATTTTTACTTTATCCTTCTATCCTTTACCTCTGTTAGAAAAACTAGTTTTACAAGAAAATCCAAAGGGAACCAGCCCAAAACCTGGAGGTCTATTCTCACCATAGGATACCCATAGCCTGAGAATAGTCCCATGTGCATAGGATTTATTGAGCTTTTCAGCTTAATTTCGGGTGCAAATCCTTGTGTTAACAGTTATATCCCTTCATTTTTATAGATGGGATAAAAGGATTGGTTGTTTCTCCATGGACATAGCCCATGTTGGGTGAACCACATGTATATATGTGTCTCTATGTTTTGTGTTATTTTAATTTTTATTTCTGTGTTCACTTTTATTGTAAATTTCTCCATGGTTCTATTCTTAATAATTAAATTTTGGGCTAAAATTTACCTATACCTTCAATTGAGCTTCTTCAAAATGCCAGGTAGTTTATCACCTATGGGTTAAGGCTCCATTTTTTCACTTCATGCCATATTGTAGAATCTAATATAAAATTAAAATGTTACTAACTAGATTAGGCGAAGAGAGAAAATTATGGTTTAAGTTTTGTTAGTAAAATATTCTCATTTTATAAACTTTTTATTATTTAATTTTTAAGAATTAAAAAATATTGTACTTCAATATAAAATTTTAGAAAAAAGTATAAAGAAAAACAACATGCAAGATGGGGGATTGAAAAAGTGGAGTTAGAGGAACAAAGCACCACTTCTACTCCACAGAGGTCAGAGAGATCACAAATAGGGACACCTTTGAAGGAATCAACTCAACCTGAAGGTAGTACAAGGAAATTCAAAAGGAAAATACCCACCGCCTTACCATAGGGAGACCCATGAATAGAGGAAGCCTTAAAGATACTCCTCTAGATGAGTGCAAAGGGGCATAAAAGGAAGGAAGAAAGCTCAAAAAGAGCCCCCCCATTAGAGGAACTGAGAAAATAAGAAGAAAAACCAAGAAAAGAGAAATTGAAGGTAATAATGAATGAAAATCAGAATTATAGTGTGTTGTTTATAAAATAAACACTACAAAATACCTTTAGGATATATCAGGAAATGAGTACACCCAACAAATCCATCACAAAAGAAGCATTCATCTTATATATATAGTGGCTTCTAATATCACATTGGAATCAATAATGGACCAATTATCAAGGTCACTAGTTGCAACAGTAAAGAAGAAATGAGAAAAAGTTGAATAGATAGAGGAGAAATTAAAGGAACAAACTATTGTAAAAATAATTCCCCATAGGAACCAAGGACAAAAAGAATAATCTGGGTCAAATACATGCTAAAGAACTCCAAACCAAGCAAAGGTCAGAAAAAATCATGCCAGGGAAGCCAAAATTTACTAAAGAAATCAATGAAGAGATCAAGGAGGCTACAAACAAAGCCTATAAAGAAATATGGGAGGAAGAATAAAAATATGAAAATCTACCTTCTTCCCCTTCTAGATAAACTAACAAATTCATTGATAGCACTTGTTGTTCCAACTTTCCAAAGCACAGTGGGATAGTAATTTTAACAACCTCAAAGAAATCTATAAATCTATCTTACTAGTTTAAACTCCAACCACATAGGGTTGTCTTGAGGACATGAAAATGTTTTGAAATGGGGGATAGTGTTAGTAAGGGATCATCAAGAGCCAAAACAACAACAAAAATCCTACCAAAAACCACCTCAAAGAGGTTGTGGAGCTCCTACCTAAAGAGACACCCTTCGAGAAAGTAGAAACATGTAAGGGACATGTCCAACCAAGTAGATAAATGTATAAGATAAAATATAAGGTAAGAAAGGAGTAGAATAAGATAAGGAAGAAAGGAAAGAATATCATATACTAGAAAGTGTAAGAGGATAAGTCCCATAATATGTATATTATGGAGAAATATTAATATTAGATAGATCTTTGGGATTATATTTGATATGTGTTATGGTAGATGACCATTAGTTTCTTTATTATATGTTTATTAACTATTCTATTCACAATTTGTGCTAAATTTTAATCTCTCCATTACTACTAAGTCTAGGGTATAAATACAACACATAGAAATTACTTGGGGTTTAGTAATGTAGTCTATGTTTTCCCCATTTTTCTTTCTCTTGGTAGCAACAACCATCCACTCAAGACCATTCTTTCACATGCAATGCATGAAAGGGATATAAATTTTATTGAATTTATTGATGAATTTCTAAGAGAAGCTCACCAACCCATGGAATTTTCTAGAATATATCATTTTTTTTGGCTTAAGTCACTCAAAAAAATATATGTACCTTCTCTTGATCCACTCACAATCCATATCGAGATGTCAGAAATCCTACTTATGCTAATTCTCTCCTTATGGAGATATAATTCTTATATTTATGCATAGGTCTTCTATCCTCAAATGTGCTAACACTTGTTATAGGTGTGCGAGGTGCTCCTCCCAAGTCTTGTAATAAACTAAAATGTAATTAAGATAGACAACCAAAAAAAATTCAATAAATGACTTCAAATCCTCATGCATTAGTCACATAATGATGCTTAGATCATTTATCAACCTAAACAACAACATCATCCATAAATGCATGCATTCCTTTTTTCTTTTTCCCATGAGCAAAGAAAAATTCCATAACTTGAAATTTATAATGTCTTCTCTTAAAATCAACATGTTGCTTATGAAATATGATTCTCTCCTTTAAATATTTCTTCACTTACTTCACAATTCATCAAATCCTTTCAAGTTGTAGCATGTTAAATGTTCCTTGAAAGGAATTTGAGCATGTTTTCTAGCAACCTCTTCACCTTTTGTGGAATTTCATCAATTATCCCTTCTATTCCAACCTTCATTAATACTATTAAAAATTAGTTTTCTATGTTCAAATAAATTTTAGGAGTTTCCTTGAAAGTGAGCTTCATTCTATCCTTCATAATAATATAAATGTTTTTTCTTCTATCACACATGGCCTTCCTAGAACAAGTTATAACATGTGTCCATAGGCATAAGATCACATAAAATATTATCTTTATAAGGAATAATACTGCAAACTCACTATCCATTATTAATTTACTATAATTTTATGGTCCTCTTGTAACCATGAGGTTGTGTATAGGTTTGAATGCACATTCATCTTTAAAATCATCTTCTCTAGCATTTCATTAGATACCAAATTGTTTTTGCTAAAACTATCAATAATAAATTAACAACACTCACTTCTATATTTTCATATAGTTTGTAAAAGAATAATTTCTTCATCTACTTGAGAAATATGATTTCTAACCCCACTTATTTGACTACAATGTTGTTACATAATTTGTGGACACTGAAATTCTATGTTATAGTTTTAAAGAAGCTAATCATATATGTTATAGTTTTAAAGAAGCTAATCATATAGAATTTTAGTGTCCACAAATATAAAAAAAAAATTATTCAAATAAGTGGGGCTAGAAATCATATTTCCCTTTCATCATCTTTCCTTCATTTTATGCTCAATTGCTAATTCTACACTCTACCATACTCAAAAAGAGTTTTCTAAAATTTTATTAATAGTTAAAAATTTAACATATAAATATATTACCTTTGATGATGCAAGACCTTAACTTTAAATTTAAACATTTAATTTCTTAAGTAAACACTTGTATATACTTCTTAGTAAGTCATTAGAAATACATAAAAATTGCATGCATTGATCTATAACATAGAGTTTTGAGGCGATTCTAATTTTAAAAAATATTAAGTTAAAATATTAACATAAATTCAATCACATTTTGATGGTATTGGATTTCTTATATTTAAATTAAAATTTATTTTCAATAGAATTTTATAAATTGATAATCTCATCAATAAACTAATTAGATTTTTTATTGTAAAATAATAAAATATTCTTCATCTATACTAATTTTCTTTAAACACATCATAATTTCCTAGAGACTCCCCTTCCCTCAAATTAAAATAAAAAAATAAAAAATAAAACAAACAAACAAATCCTCCAAATCTAACAAAACAAAATCCTTGTATTGTTGAAATATACATGCCATAATCAAGCATTCATATATAGTGTATACCACTTGGGCGAGATAGCCCTGAGAGACAAAAACCCAAAAAGGAAGACCTCTTGAAAATAAAGCCCTACACCTTTAACGACTCTGATTAATTTGAACCCTTAAACATGAACTAAACTACACAAATCATTTTCTTTTTCATGAGTTTTCACTTATTTTTAATTTAACAATCTTATAAACCATTTAAAATAATCTTGTACGATTCAGCCGTCCATCGTTTTTCACTGTATTTTCCTGCTTTCCCTGCCGCTATCGGTTCTGCTTTCCCCGCCGCTGTCGCTTTGCTGAAAATTACGGCCGTAATGAGCACATTTAGGTTTTCACGTGACGACATCACAGCGCATTGTTGTCTATAGTTGTTTATTCCCAGCGTGCATCATGCCTCTAATCTCCCTGCCTTCAGTGGCACGTCAACCCATTATGGCCTTTCCCGTTTTCTTAGGAGAAACAAAATATTCGTTTCCTCGGTAGGTAAA
The DNA here is from genome assembly GCA_007258455.2 of Sequoia sempervirens. Classification (NCBI taxonomy): domain Eukaryota; kingdom Viridiplantae; phylum Streptophyta; class Pinopsida; order Cupressales; family Cupressaceae; genus Sequoia; species Sequoia sempervirens. The sequence continues at coordinate 6,840 of VDFB02288232.1, read as the reverse complement.
CCCGTCAGTTTCAAAGGGAACACGCTTTCAAATTCAGGGGTAGATATTTTTAATATAAACCCTGTAAAAAATATAGTAACTAATGATGAAATAGACGACTTTATATTAATACTAATAATAATATTTTAAAATCAATTTTAATGAAAAATTGTTATATATTTATCATTTATATTTTGTTTCCGATTTCATATTATATTTATTTATAATGTAAATAATAATATTTTAAAATTAATTTTAATGATTTTTTTTTATTTATATAACAAAATTAATAATTGAAATAAACAAATATTAAATAATTTTTATTAAAGTAATTTTTTATACATAATAATATATTAAAATCCATTTTAAAAACAACCTTTTTTATTTTATTTATATAGAATAATTTAGATAATTGAAAGAAAAATATTGAATAAATATTATTCTATAATAAAGAAATAAAATAATAAAAATAATAATATTATTAAAACCATTTTTAAAATGATTTATCAATTGATCTTATTTACTACACAAATGTGTGCAAAAAAAAAAAAAACCATTTTTTTCCTAATTGACCTTTCACACCTCTTCGGCGTTCCCATTACACAAGGTGCAATAGCTAGTTTATTTTTAATAAATAAATACAATCAAAGTGTATTTTCCAGACTAAATAGACATTTGAATGGTATTAAGAGATGTGCTATCATTGTTGTAGGAAGTTGTCCTACACCCTGTCTAGATGCCTATATTTATTCTTTTGATGAAAGAATCCACTAATTGAACATATTTCAATATTTGTTATAGTATTTTTTTTATTTAATGCATTCCTTAGATTAATAAATCATGTAATGCCACATCCACGCACTAATACAAAATGAGTTAGTGCACAACTATAGGTTTAAGTTTTTATTTGGTTTTTTAAACACCTCAACAAAATGCATGTTGATGTGGCATCCTAATTGATGGCGTGTCTTGAAATCTTAGTTATAAGCAGGGAACTTTCCAAATAAACCCTGTAAACAATTGAGAGTGATTTGAAATTTCCAAAGTTTCCACAATCCATAATATTAGAATGTTGTATTTTTTTGAATTGGAACTGTGCAAATTTTTTTACATCAAAATTTCAAATCATACAATTTCAATCCAAAAACTATGACATTCTAATTTTCAAATAGAATTTTGAAAAGTTTCAAAAAAAAGAAAATAAATATTAATTAAAAATAATTCATCTATTTTCTTACGCATATCTAACAAAAATTTAATCGAAAGCATAACATACATTTATGTCAGAAACTAATATATTTAAACAAAAATAATATCACTAATTTCTTACGTATATCTGACGTAATGCAGACAAAATCATATCAAACATTTCTGTCAAAAGACTTCAGAACTTTGGACATTTCCTTTTTTTTTTTTCACACGTTTCCGAAAGACTTTGAACAATATGATGTGAATTGAAGGGCGATTTGGTAACTTTGTCCACTGAGAAGAGGGTCGTCGTTGAAAAACTAGACACTTGTAGGGCCCACTGAGCTTAAGAGTTTTCGACACTGTAGAATATTACAATAGCATTATAAATACTAGTTATGTCAAGGTTCAATTACCAGCACCGCCAGATATGGCAGAAAGAAAAAGAAAGATTGGATCGTGCGCGGCCTGTAGACTACACCGCAAGAAATGTTCAGAAGAGTGTATTTTGGCTCCTCATTTTCCTGCGGACGATCCCGACAAGTTCGCAGTGGTGCAGAGAGTGTATGGAACAAGCAATATCATCAAACTGCTTCAAGTAAGTTTTGACCGTAGCCCAGTTTTTAGTTTCTGTTGAAATAGGTTTTAGTTTTCATCTTTAGTCTAAAATTCGTTTCCTTGCCTATCACTTAAGATTCACATATTCTGCGAGTGCTAAAATTGATTTTTTGAACAGACCTGCTAAACTATTTTTATTTGAGTTTGTTCTTAGGTGGTTATTCATCTGCTGGGTGTCCTTACGATTCATCTGAATTGATTCTTGACATGTTAACTGTATTTTCTATCGGTTGTGAGTAATCAGATTAGTTCTCTGTTTCTTTCTCACAGTAGTGGAGTTTAATCTTCGTTTAAACGGTCACTATTCTGCTTTTCTGACTCTATAAACGAATGCATTTTAGCAAAATCAGAGATATTTAAACAGGGACTTTCTGTTTCCAGCTATAGTCGAAAAGGTACTTTGTGTTCAGCATTAACATTCTGAAAAATCTCATCAGCCCTAGGGTAAAATTAGAAAAATAATAATATAATATTAAAGGTTTTAGTTAAAGTTTGGTATTGTTATTATTGTTGAAAGGTTCAAATGAACTTCTAGGTTTAGATCAATTGTATATTTAAAGAATTTAAAAACAAAAAATTAATAAAAATAAATAAATTTTTAATCAAATTGTTTTCTAAATTTTTATTTTTATTTTTCAAACTATTATTTAATAAGAATTTTTTATTGTTGAAAGTTTTTGGATTAGATTGTATCAGTATTTTTGTATCAGATTGTGTCAGTTTTTTTTATCAACGTTTAGGATCACATTCTATGATCCATCATCAGAATGAAGAAGAGAGCAAAAGGGAGTAATATATTGGATCATAAAGTTTGATTCAAAACGTTGATGCAAACACACTGACACAATCTCATACAAAAACTTTCAGCAATAATCTTCATGGATTGTAGAATTTTGTTCTCATTAATTAAGATTTTTTTATTAAAACAATGCAATATATATCATAATAAAATTAGAGTAGACTCACAAAAGCCAATAAAAAAATTAAATTCTTATAGTTATTATAGCTATTAGGGTTGATCTTGACCCAGCTTTGATTGGTATTATGAACAATTATGACTAGTATATCTGAAGTTGAGTTTATTCATAAAAATAAATATTAGATAAATATTCACGAGGTAAATAATTTTTTGGTCAAGTGTCTCATTACTTTAATTAGTTGATTTTGAATTAGAAGTGCAAAGTTAAGGTGCACAACTACTAGATCCTCTCCCCTACAATGCCACCCTGTTTTTGCCACTACAATGCCAACGTCTGGAAACCCAAGAAGTTTCATCGCCGAGTAGACTGCTTTCAACTGGGTGGAAAATATATAATTTGTATAGGTGATTCCAGTGTTTTTGTCATACACTCTAGGATTGGGCTTCAAGAGTGCATAGTGGAATATCCTCGCAGTCTTTAAAAGTTACAGGAGTTGAATAAACTTTAAAACGCCCACGTTTACCTTTATTAATGCTGTTGAACAGCTATTTGTATTCCTCCACAAAAGCAGAGCAGTTGAACAAACTGCTGAATTTAGTAAAGCGAAAATTATTCAACAAATGAAATAATAAAAATGCAAACAAAAATCTTTTGTATACTATCAACAAACAAATCAGATAGCAGCTTATTGTTTTTGCTAGCTCTACAATGGTAAGCTGGTGCATTTATAGATTTCATACATATCGTCATAAAATCTTACAATGGCTTAAAAAAAGTCTCTAAGGTGAAAAATTTAGAAAATGATAGGACATTTCATATGTTGAATATTCAGTATATAAATATTATCTCTAACATTGAAGTTTGTTATGTACATTCTGTAAATAAACATTATTTCCAATCTTTTCAGAATGTGTTTTTGAAGAAGACGATTACAATTATTATTATATTATATAACAACTTCTTTAAGATGTAACAAGTATCATAGTTTGAGAAAGTGTGATCCTTTTATCTTACCATCCTTAGATACCCAAATAATAGTGCATCAACCCTAGGTCACATATTTCAGAAACTTTTTGATTTGATCCTTGGTGTTTTAAATGTACCTTGTGAGATCTCTCCTAATGATTAAATCATCCATATAAGGTACAAAAAATAATAATTTTACCATGACCATGCTTTATATACAAATCTAGATCAGCTTTGCTTCCTTAAATCATTCTTCTATAAATGACTCATTTATATTGGAGTACCATGCTTTTGGACATTGTTTAAGATCATATAGGGTTTTTTTTAATCTACACACTAAATTTTCTTCATCAATTTTAACAAATATTTTTGTTGTTGCATATAAATTTCTTGCTTTAAATTATTATGTAGAAATGCACTTTTTACATCTATTTGAAAAAAATTCCAACTAAATACCTTATGAAGCTCTAGCCTCTAGCTTTGCCTTATGTTTTTAATAGGTCCATCTAATGTAATATTATTTTGTAGGTCCACTTGCAACCAACCAACATATTTAACTTTTGAAGATTTTTCAATTCCCAAGTTTCATTTTTCATAAAAGAGTTGTACTCATTTTGCATGCCTATGTGCCATTCATAGTTTCTTTTTGCTTCCTCATATGTACTTGGAGTGGCAACTTACATTATCCTAGTCAGAAGAGTATAGATAGAAAAGAAATGGACTTCTTGATAGATTTAATGATTTCTTTCACTTGATACTTCAACTTGCATTCCTTTTCCTCCCAAAGAAGATTGCATACCATTATCTTAAATCATTAGAATAAACAAACTTATTTTCTTTTTTCAAGATTGGAAAGAAATTTGACATAAAATTATCACTTTCAATATTTTCATTAAAGCATTATTTGTTTATTTATTTATTTCCCTTATTTTAGGATTATATAACCTATATTCTTTTGATTCCTCACTATACTCAATAATTATATACTTTTCACTATTCCTATCTAGGTTGTTCATTTTATCATTAGGAATGGGGTATAGCCTTTACATTCAAACACTCAAAAATTTTAAAAAATAGGATTTCTACCCCTCCACACCTCTTCTAGGGTTTTATTCATAACTACTTGAGTTGATGTTCTATTCAAACTATATACTATAGTATGAATTTTTTCAACCCAAAATTTATCTTTTATATTTGTAGAGTGTAACATGCATCTAGCCATTTCTATGATATTTCTATTGTTTCTTTCTACAACTACATTTTGTTGGGGTGAGCGAGAAATAATTGGTTCCATCTTTGTGCCATATTTAAAAAATTATAAGAATTATTCATTCATATATTAAGTACGTCTATTTATCCTTGTTATCTTTAGAGTTCTTGCACTTTTTTTTTGTTAAATGCCTTAAATAATTTTAAATTATGAAACCCTTTTATCCCTCTTTTGTAGAAAGTATACCTAAATTCATATAGAATAGTCATTCACGAAAGTGAGAACATACCTTACATCACAAGGAAGCAAATTTAAAAGAGTTTTTGTCTCCATGATTTTCCTTATTGGAAAATTTCTACATATTGCTTTCTCATTGCACATACTTCATATACTTTGTATCTTGGCAAGATTTTCAGAAGTCCATACACAATATATAGTTTCTAAAATAAGCTTGAGACATTGATAGTTGAAATTTTTCCCATATGCTCATGTCATAAACTACTCATACCATCATAAATTAAAATATCTAAGCAAATAAAAATTAAAGGTTAGAAAATAAAAACACAAAAAATTTGTATGTGATTGAAAAAAAATTACATAGTAGCTTGTTTCTTTGTGATGTACAATGGTAGAATGACTACTACATTTATAGATTTCACGCATGTCTCTAGAAGATCTTATAATGAGAAATAAAATCATTGAAAGTGAACAATGTGGAAAAAAATAGAAGTTTGCATATGCTTGAATGTTCCACAAGTTGATATATTTATTAGATTAATATTATTTTCAACATTAAAAAAAATAGATATATTTTATAAATAAACATTGTCTTGAACAAAATAATAATAAAAACATAAATTTTCTTATCCATAACATATATATATATATGATCTTCTAAAAACTATTTTTTAAGCAAATAATAATTTTTTTTATTTTTAACATAATAATTGTAATTAATTATAATAATTATTTCTTCTTGAAAAATTAGAAAATTACTAATCACATAATAAACAATTCATATTACAATAGTATTTTCCTAAAGACTAGTATTTATTAAAAATAAATGATGAATTTGATTTTTTTTTTTTTAATTATCATAAAATTTATGTGTAGTGAAGAAAACCTCATACCTATATTATAAAAAAATATCTTATATTTTTTTTTCAATATGAAAAAGGTTAATTTTTCTTATTAATAATCTATTTTAATAATGCATTTTTAGTCTCAATTTAATATTTTTTTTATAAATACAAAGTAATGTTTTATACTTGTAAAATATTTTAAAGTATAAATATTTTAGGTTTTATAGCTATGTAATTATATTTGAAAAGTAAGAAAAAATTTAAATAATTTATCTTTGCCTTTTCATATTAAGATGTAATATAGAATATTCTAGATTAATTCTCATTTTTATGATATATTTATGCTAACATGTAATATTTTTTTAATATATTATATTTTATTTATAAAAGTAGATATCTTAAACAAGCCTCTTTAAAATTTCAACAGATATATTTGCTAAGGTACTTAGATTGAATTTTCTATTTATGAAGATCGATGGTTTAAGACACATTGTATTATTTGTATAGGATAATAGTTTACTAACAATGAATTTGTAATATATATCTTTATATTAGCACGTGATGTTTGTATAACATATTATTTTTTTGGCAACTAAAATATATAGATAAGTAGGAGGTATTTTTCAAAGCGTATTTGACATGTAGTGAAAAATACCTCCTACTTATCAATTGATTAGCTAAAGGGGCTCTGTAATGAATAGTTCATAAGGCACAACCTTGTTGAAGGTTTTGCAAATGGGATTGCAAGCTAAGTTGGCTTAACATTGGGAAAAAGTTTTGTGGTTAAGCGTGTTCAACCTCCTACTTATCAATTGATTAGCTAAAGGGGCTCTATACTGAATAGTTCATAAGGAACAACCTTGTTGAAGGTTTTGCA
>VDFB02288231.1:0-45932 GCA_007258455.2 Sequoia sempervirens | reverse complement strand
ATTATGTTATTCTTACATTCATTTTTTAAGTGATGGGATCTCTGAACTGCTGATATAGGATTGAATAATTTCTTGCATTGCTATGAAATTGTAGATGTTGGAGGTTTGTTTATTGACATTAGTCTGTAAAAAATATAGAATAGTATTGGAGGACCTGGATTATTAATGTAGTGGCCAGAGGAGTGCCATCTTTTATATTTCCTCCAGATCCAGTCTGTAATGTTGAAACCCAGGGATTCGTGCGGTGAAACTAGGCGTTTCCCTCTCATATTTCTTGGCCTGGGCTGCAATAACGTATATTTATGTTCATTCTTTATGAAAAAGAAACGGCAAGCTTTATCGTTTATGCGATTCCGCATTTAGAGCAGGGCCTATTGATCGCTTACCATTATTTTTTATGTTTCCTGACTCTTATTTCTGTTGGTGTTTGTTCAGGAACCAATATTCTGACAAATGAGGAAGTTGGCATTAAACTGGTAAGTTCATTTACCTTAGCAGAAAAAAGCACAGTTGATAAAAATGTGCAGGGTTGATAAGCTCTCCAAATTTGTTGGATCTTCAAACTGCAAAAGGTCCCATCCAATTTACATATGTGGGTGTTTGTTTTTATTCACAATTCTTTTGCACTGCCCCTTATCGATATTACTGTTTGCTATACATCCACAGCCTTGAATTGGTCTGGAATTTGTTCAGCAGTATCTGCAATAAGTAGTGAATGGCAATGGTATCTTTCTTTGACAAAGATGCTGCAATGATTTATAATTGAGTGCTTGTTTTATTCAGACTTCTTTTTCACTGCCTGTCATTGATATTAGCTTTTGCTAGACATCCATAGCCTTGAATTTGTCTGGTTCTAGAATTTTTTCAGCAGTGTCTGCAATAAGCAGTGACTGTCATGGGGGTGATGCTGCAACAATTTATAGTTACTGACATTGGCAGTAATTTATTGTCTGTTTGGAGAAAAAAATGAAGCAGGGTATTGTAAGTTTTCTTGTACGTACTGTCCATAGGCTATTCTAGTCTTGTGGGCAGCAGAGCTTGAAAGTTGGAAAGGACATTAAAGAACTGAGAATCTTTTGTAACTTGCTGCTGTGTCTGATCTGGTGAAAAGTGCATTTTGTATGAGATGCCACCTTGTTCAGAAATTTGAAAAGGGGGCAAATTTTCCATGTTTGGTTTTGGAAAATAAGCTTCAAATGTATGAATAAGGGTAAAAATTATATGGTACTGGATGGACTTAAGTAGAAAACATCGCAGATGGATAGAACTTGTTAAAGTTTTTTCAGAAACCTAACTGAGCTATAAATATTCATACAATGCTTGAGTAAGCCTATCTACTCTTCTACACTCCAAAAATAGTATATTTCTTGTTACTATCTGTATTTTTATATCTTTGTGGGAGTCCTGTGTCTATTTTAATCTACAAAGTACATGACATCTATGTGATTTGTTTTTCTTATGTCAGGAGTGGAAGAAGCATTGTGCCTTGTGTATCTTGATATTAGTTTTCTATATGTGCCGTTTTCTAACGGTTTATGCTGTCAAACAGGAAAGTGTGAAGACTAAGCATCCTCAGCTTTTGTATGAGTCAAAAGTGTACAGAATGCTGCAAGGTGGAGGAGTAGAAGGTAAATACTAGAAACATTGGTTGTCCAACTAGCTGACTATTTACTGCTTTCTTAAGGTATTCGTATTGTTTCTACATGGAATTTTCAATTTTATTTTTGGTCTATTCTCTCTAATTATAGCAGTTTTTGAGCAGGCGGAGTACCAAATATAAGATGGTTTGGTGTTGAAGGTGATTACAATGTTATGGTACTTGATCTACTTGGGCCAAGTCTTGAAGACTTATTCAATTACTGTAATAGAAAGCTCTCATTGAAGACCGTATTGATGCTTGCCGATCAGCTAGTGGGTATCTTTTTCCCTGGTGTCTTGAATGCCAGTCAAAATACTATGAGTGATATTTTTCATTAAAAAGTATTATTCTTGGCTAAACAGTTCTATTAGACGGAATAACTTCCGAAAATTTGATATTGTGATATTTCCACAAGAGAAATGATTATGGTTTGGCTATTGTTGTTGTCAGATTAAGAGGATTGAATATGTGCACAGCAAGCATTTCCTTCACCGAGATATAAAGCCCGACAATTTTCTCATGGGTCTTGGACGGAAAGCAAATCAGGTTTATTTAATGTATTCTCCTTAGTTATAAATTCTTGCATTTAGACTGAATTCAATATCATAAAAGGATTGAGTATGTGCACAGAAATAATTTCCTTCACTGAGATATATAGCTGGACAATTTTCTCACAGGTCTTTGATGGAAAGCAAATTAGGTTAATATAATGTGTCTTTGAGATTCTCCTTAGATATAATTTACAAATGCAAGCATTTAGACCAAATTCAATATAATATCAAGCTATTAACAGCCCAAGGGCAAGTGCACTACCTGGTTTATTGTTTATTTACAATCTTAAATTGAATAAATCCTGTTGCAAGTGGGTCAGAAATGTTTTGAATTTTAGATTGTTAAGTTTGAGCTGGAAGTAGCATATGAAGAACAGAAAATAACATTTGAGTAACTGAAAAATGTGCGCCTATATTTGTTCAAAAAATAATAGCTGTAATTTGTATCATTACTTCTAAGTTGTGAAATTGGAATCAGGGATGGGTACAGGTATGTGGTTACAGTACACGAGTATGCATTTTTTTGGGGCTGGGTATGAGGGTACAGGTATGTGGCTACAGTACACCAGTATGCATTTTTTTGGGGCTGGGTACGTCCGTACAGATAACTTATAAAAATCATTATACTTATTTGCAGCCTAAAAACAGGAATTAAAGTTCAGAATACCACATATCATGCATATACTAAACAAAACTATGATAATTATTACAAACTTGAAATACAGAAAACTAATGTATTTAAGATATCTATACATAAAACTAAAATGTTAGACTATATATAAATTATAGTTATCTATACATAAAGCTAAAGTAGAACATATGTGAAAAAATATATAAAGCTAAAATGTTATATAGGACATTGTAATATTAGAGAAAGTAATTTTTATAAAAATATAAAAAGTTGCCCTAAAACAAACAACTTATGAGGAAACATGGGAGGGCTTTAATTTGTCTTGGTTTATGATTTTTGATGAATGGGATTACACTCTTGGTGGTGTAGGAGCTGTCGGCATGGTCCTTCACCATTGCCTCTTGTTCAGCTTCCCCCATTGTTTGCGTGGATCCACACCTTAATCCTTATCCCTTGTGCGGAATCTGCTGCTTGTCAAAATCCCTCATGATCACGACATACATGCTCGCGGCTTTGAGATTGAAATATGGCTTTGAAGGTGGCCTTGGCTGCAGCGGCCTTCTGCTCCTCCTCTTTCAGCTGTGCTTCACCTATTCATACCCGTTCATCAAAAAACCTAGCCGAATAATGAAATTCAAATGAAATGTATCAAAATTTTTTCCCATAGGTGGAATCGCCTTAGAAATGTCATGGAAATGTGTCAACCAAGCTAGAATTTCTTGGATATGCTCATGGACGGTTTCAAATGAATCTACCCCCCAAAAAATATGCCCTTGGCGATTCCCACAATCATTTCGTACCCAAATCTGATTTCAAAACAAATCGTATGTAACATACCCAAAGTTTACCCTATTGATTTCACCTAAGTGTTAAGCCCAAAATGTGAAAAGATCAAGTTCACAAATACATAGAAATAAATAATTTTCCTTTTTAATAACACATTTGCATATTTGAAATAAACCCATTTCATATTACATCGCATGAAGGAAATAACATTACATAATCCCAAGTAATGAATTAATCTTTTCATATACATTTACAAATAGATTCGTTTCATAATTACATAACATAGCTTCAAAAGCTTAATGGTACAAGAGTACAATAGTCAAGATGTCCAAATCTAGAACTCAAAACTTCATCTTCTTTTGTTTCACAAGCTTCGGCTGCCAACTGCATGAGGGAGAGCATCACCCAAGTGCTTTTCCGCTAACCACAAACTTAATGCAGTCCCTTGCACATTTTCCTAACCGGTAAGATGGCCCTACCCTTCAACGAAAAGTTTGGTATGGAAACCCTCTAGTATAATGCCTATTTGAGCATGGTGTTGTGTCCTACATAAGTAGTGCTGCCATACACTGGATACCCACCTAAGATGCATGACACTCCCTACTAGCTATGCAATCCTGGCTCACAGTGAACCAACAAAGTGTATGCAGTGGCATCTACACTTACTTTGGCCAAAGTTTGGATATATATAAGATTAATCGAATCCACTTTCTATGAAGCGGTGTTGTATGTTCACCCACCCCCTTGCTCAACTTGGAAACTCTATTGACCTTAAATAACTCTTGACTAGGTTTGACCTTAATATAACATAACAAGGTTCCATTCCTAATAATGATGCCACACTTTGTTGATCTAACTGACCAAATAGGTTAATCCCAATGTCTGGTTTATCCTAACCGAAGGAATAAACAGGCTTCCTACTTTTAGGGAATATGAGTAATTGGGAACTTAGGTTCTCCACTCAAGGATAAACTACTTCTAACATCATATCTTTATGTAACATCATATCCTAACAATGATGACCTAATACTTCTAACATGATATTGATCCCTTTGCATTACTAACAACTTCATTTATGCAAGCATATATGTAACATGCCATATCCTAGGTATCACCATAATACCTTCTAGATAGTTTCACATAAATACGTCATACAAACATGACAATCATAATAGCTATATACATATGTCATACTACTAAGATTTTCTTAACCAACTTATTTTCATTCTAGCTATATGTACAAGTTCTATTCCACAGCTATAATAAACAAACAACAATTTGCACAAGCACTTGCAATCAATAGCAAAACATAGTATCAAAATAGAAAAGAGTAATGGTTAAGAATAACTAAGCATGCTTGGAAAACATAGCTTCCACGAAGAATTAACAGCTCTATGCTCAATGCCAAAGATTCAGCTTGCTGCCTTCTCCAACCCAGTCTATTTCCAATCTAACCAATCAATCTAATCTCTCAACTCTCAATAATCTGCTCTTAACTCACAATGAAATTGCTCCTCTAAACTCACAAAGAATTACTCTCAAGCTCTCACAATGCTCTCTCAAAAAATAACTCAGCACAAGAACAACAAATGAACAACAATGAACAATGATAATGAACAACCAAATAAGAAACTTGTTGATGTATGTTTTATCATTCACCAAACATCAGAATAAAAATGTCCAAAGACACTCTATCCTCTCTTGAAAAACCACCGCATAGGCGATTCCAAGGTTTCTTTAGTCGGGTCTCGACGTGTGGATAAGCTCAATGGTCGTTGTGATAATGCTGGTAATAAACAAGGGGACTTACGTAGAAAGTCTGCACAAGTTAGGGACTTAGGAAATTTATCTTTGTAGGTTCTCAATTAGGACTTTCAATTGTGGATCTCAAAAAAATGGCAAAAAGAATAGGGTTTAGGAGAGTCTAGTCTAAGCCTAAGAACTCAAGAGACAGTAAGGACTCGGTGAAGAGGAATAAACCACACTTTGTTTCGCCTCCTGCAGGACAACATACGCAAAGTGGGTGCAATCTTCAAGGGGTTTGTGAGAATAATTTTCAAACCTCGAATGAGGTTGAAGTTAAGCTTCCACGCTTAAGAGCTCAGGCTAACTTTACAAATCGAATGCAAATCATCCATTCGAAAAAAGTATGAGCTACACTTCACCATTGAATCAATACGATCAATCTCTCATTCAATTTAACAACTTTTCAAAGCAAATTCTATTTAATCTAACTTTAACTCTAATCTATGGCGGAAGGCAATATGTAACCTCGCTTACTATTCAACAATAAGAAGTGATTCAAGGCAAATCATGCTCAAGAGCTTTTATCATTCAAAATAGTCTCAATGCGACAATATACATAATCTGTCTCCACACAAAATAAAAAATGAGAGAGCACTAGTTTATATAGAGCTCCAAAAATGAAATGAAGGGCCGAGATTAAACAAGATCAACGGCCGAGATTATTACAACCAAACCCTAATTAGGGTTTCCCAAAATAACAAGAGTTAATTATCAGAAAAGTGGCAGTTCCAGCCATAATCAAGGAGATGCGTCCTTATCCATCTGAGTGGCATTGTGCTTGGCGAATCTGGACACTACTGCAATGACCTCGTCCATCGTGACAGGCGGCAGCATGCTGATCCGGAATTCAAGTCCGTCCAACTTCTCAGCACATCTAGCAAAAGTACCTTCCCAATCTGCCTCCTGTTTCTCAAAATCCTTTCGAATGGACGAGAGTCTTGCCACTCTCGCAAAGTCTTGTTTCAAGAAAGGTCCAGCGGTCGAGAAGAAAGTTTCTTGAACCTTATGCTTCAATCTCTCCAACTGCATGTCATTCTCCCGGATGACTTCACGGTCGAACACATCAGTAGTTATCATGCAAATCTTCTCCTGGATTTTCCTGACCTGTTCTTCAATTCCAAGCCCATCGACTCTTGCCTTCTCCAAGACTTCTTCTCGTATTGTCACTGCCCAAAACCAGTGATGAAAATCATATGCTGCCCTTGCAGCAATCACCTTTTTATCAACCAACTCCTCTCTCGGAGTGCTCTTCAAAACTCTAAGGCTTGGAATAAGCCTTTCTTGCATATCCGAGATACCTTCCCATGTTTTTGCCATATCCATCAATCTGGAAAGAAATGAAGAAGTTCGTCCATAGGCCAGTGCCAACTTTTCCATGAACAAGGCCACTTCCGTGCCTTCACTTGCCATCCAGTCTTGTGCTTCCCTGGCCGTCACCATTCCGTGCTCGACTTCCCTAGTCACCTCCTGTGATGAATTGAGGAGAGGAGGAACGGTCGCATTGCCCTGATCAAGCGGCTGGGTCAAATGTTGTATATATTCTTTGAGACGTTTGACCTCCTTTTTATATTCTTTCTTCTTGGTCACTTCCTTTTCCAGTCTCGCTTTAATGGTCGAGACGGAATTATCTAACTCTTCTACTTCCTGACCTTTCGAGGTCGGACCAAGGTCAACAGTGGTTATTGCATACTCTTGTGGAGTGATTTCGTCCTGTGGCTTGTCCACTGTAGGCACTGCAATGTGCACGGAACGGTTGCCTGTCTCGTTCCTTTGAATGGTGGAGAACTTCTTGGCGGGCTTCTTGACTACAACCTGCTCTAATCTTGCCAAGAAATTGGCAGTATCATCTTCTTCTTCTTGTTGAGCCTCAGCAGGCACCTGGATTTTAATCCTTTCCAACAGCCAGTCTGGAATGGTCGATTGTTCAATGCCATCCTCCACTTGAACTTCCTCTTCATTCGGAGCATCCACTATCCCTCCAGGGCGGAAATCCTCCCTTCCTTCTAAGCCATTGTCCCTGCCATTGTTCTAACCTAAAATTTCTGTGCCTGTTGGTGACGCAGGCTCTTCATCATCTAGTTGAATAGGCTCATCATTTACTTCCTGAGCTGCAAGAGGTTCAAGCATTTCCACCAAGGAGTCGTCTATATTGGCCACAAACTGGTCAATGTTCCTGGATGCTGCTGACCGAGAAGGCTCTCCTTTATGCCTTTTGGAAACAGGTTCAGCACTTGGCATTATTTCTTTTCTTTTCTCTCCAATCCCGACCAAGTCCTGATGGGATGCACCAGCATTAGAGGAATATGACTCGATTCGCCAACATCATATGTGAGCTGACTCCTTTCTCTGCCTTTAATTCCCCTAAACATGATAATCGCACTCCACCATCAGGAATATTTCGCCACCGGGCCTCATCGTGGCGGCTAGGTTCCGCGTTCGCTCGACCATTTTATCGGAGGGTAGGTCGCTTTCCCCGTGCTTTGCAGGCCGGGACGCGGTTTCCACCATCCCTAAGCCGACCGTGCACCGACAACTCAATTGTTCTCATGAAATCCAAGGACATTCTGGACCACATTTTCCGTCTGACCTCATATTCATCGGCAACATTTGCCCAATAATCTTCCAGTTCCATCCTGTGCTTATATTTTCTCCCTTCCACTGTTCGGATATTATGATGTGGGTCATAATTGACCCTGGACTTGTATGCCGTGAAAGGGTACCATTGGATCTCTAGTCTTGCACTTTCAGCCGCCTGTGCTGATGGACAGTACTCTAGCATGTTCCCAATGAAGAATGGGAATGTGACGGACGCCTTCTTGGTCGGCCTCTGAATATTCTGGTACTCTTCTAATTGTCTTAAAACCTCGAGCAATATCATCCGATTAGTCGGATAGATAGGCAATTTATAGGGATTTCCAGTAAATCCCTGGATCCTGATATATGTGAATTTAGGGAATTGGATGAACCAAGACCCGTATTTGCTGATAAGACTTTTTGCTTCATGGCTCAGCCTTTGGTGCACTCCTCCTTGAAGCTTTCTGGTGATATGCATTAAGAATGCATCATGCACCCTCCTGAAGTGAGTCTTCTTCAATTGGAGCTGAGGATAGCAGTCGTAAGGCCTGAGCTCGTTCTCCCCGTTGCCAATTTTGCCTTTGCAGATCAATCCTGGATATTTGTATGATCTGGCCAACAGGTATATCACATATGAACTCATGTGAAAAGACTTGGTCTCTTCAAGGTTGATCAGTTGCTCATGGAGGTTGTCACTTATCATCCGTGACCAGTTGAACATTTTGACTCCGGAGGTGATCTCGTCGATGAAATAGTACATCCAGCTCTCAAAGAAGGCGCCTTGCGGATTGCCAGCGATTCTGTTAAGCATCAGCACAATATCTCCGAAATCCTCCTTGAAATCTGTGCGGCGAGGTCTCTTAGGCAACTTCTTGATTGACGGCTTTGGCTTGCCCATCCAAACCTTGTTGACTGTTGTGGCACACAAATCTGACTTGCTGTCATATAGCATTTTGGCTTCTTCTTTGGTCTTATAGACCGTTCTTGAATGTTCAGGGATGCCAAAGGTCTCCTGGATTGACACTTCGTTCAGGTGTGCCAAGATCCTTTCGTCAGGGGCGATAATCTGTCTTTTCTGGGCATCATAATGACGAGCACACTCCACCATTAATTCTGCACAATCCATTGCCGGAGGGAATCCAGCTGCTTGGAATATCCCGTTTCTGACCATTCGTCTGGCTATTGCTGTGGGAAGTCCCTTCTGACCGTATACTCTTTGCTTGAATTCGTCAAAATCCACATGTCCGAGGTCAGTGTCCATGACATTCTTCCACTTTGAGATGACCTTGGTCTCCTTCTGAGCACCCTTGTTAGCGAACTTCATTTTCAGCCTCCTGGATAATACTCCTGCCGTGTCCGTCAACCTGCAGTCATAATATTAACATTAATAAAAAGACTTTTAAAATTATTAAAACCTCGTGCCTTGGATTTGAGAATTAACTTTCAGCTGTTCAAATAATTAATTTTGCTGCGAAAAAGCAAGCTGAAAGTGACTTGAATGGAATTGAAAAATTAGCCAGAGCTTCGTCAAGACGACAGTACATGAAAAGATAGCAAATTTAATTGACCAACTACCAAACCTCAGTGAAGGAACGTTAAGTGTAAATCAGATTTAAAAATCTGATTTTTTTGAAAAGTGCGCCCCTCTTCAAGAAGAATTCAGCTTTGAATAAATCTCTTTTTCTTTTCCCGCGAAAAATTCCTCAGCATAACACTGCTTCTCTCTCTAAGAAAATTCGACTTTGCTTACGGACGAATTAATTGCCTGACAATTTCGAGAAAGAATAAACTTCTCTTCAGCTGTGTGTGAAAAAAATGAGTTGTTGAAACTCATTATAATGCTGAGAGATTGAATTCGATTTAGCAACTGCCGTAATCTTTCTCGATCTCAATTTGTTTTTATTTTCCAAACAGGCAACTTTCCTTTTATCTTCCGACAAGGATCAGTCTCGAACTTATCCGGACAAATCTTACTGATCTTCAAAAATTCGATTTTTTAATGTTTATTATTTTTTTGATTTTTTCAACTTTTAAATAAAACATTAAATAATTTAATTAAATTCATGGTGAATTTAATTTTCTTTTTTTTTGTCGGATTTCATCTCCGCCTGGCGTGCTTTATTTTCGTCCGATTCGTGTCTGGCAATTTTGATTTTGTCCAAGGTATTTTAAGTTTCCAAATAGTTGAAAATTAATATTAAAATATTAAAATATTTCAATTAATTCCAACCCGTTCGTCTTGGACCCATGGCTATCTTGATCTTCCTTCCATCTTTCTTGGCTGAGAGTTTATTTTCCAATTTCGTCCTTGATTTCGTCTAGCCAAACCAAATCTTAAGCCACTCCGTCGAGAATTTCATTGCCAGATCCCTATTTTTCTTTTGCCGAGGCGAGATTTTAAGCTTATTTTGCTCTGCCAAAGTCAAATACTTCCTTGCTCAGTCGAATTTTTCTAGGAAAAATCCTTGTCCGAATGTCTTCGTTAGGCGAATTTCCTTGATGTCTGACATATTCTTCCTCCCTTTGGCCAAGGACGATCCTTCTTTTCTCCCTGCCTCGCGCATTTTTCCTGGGTCAAAGTTGACAATTTCTCGACATTTTCTCCATACTTAGGCAAATTTTGTCTCTTTTCCTTCATCGAGTTAGGCACATTCCGTTTTATTCTTTGCCATATCCTGATATTCTTTAGCACATGTCCTTTCAATCTTGGCATTTATCCTCTCGAAAGTGTCACAATACTTGGCCAACGTCTTCATTTTTCATCCTTTTAGCCTCTGTACTTAGGCAAATATTCGAACCTCTTCTTAGACTTGGCATTAACACTTAGCCAAAATTCTTATTATCTTACCATCTTATCATCTTGGGCGGATTTCCTTGACATCTTGGACGAAGATTATGGATGTCCTTGACACTTTGCTAGCTCCTCCAAGCATGTGGCGGACTTTGTAAGTCTTTAGGATGAACTTTTTTGGACGCCCCTCTTTTCTAGGGTGGATTTCCTCAACTTCTTAGCACTTATTCTCATCATTTTATCCCTTTGGAAAGGATTTTCTACCCTTTTAGGCCCTCATACTTAACCAGATTTCAAAATTCTCCCTAGCTGGGCGCCAACACTTAGCAAATATGTTGATTTTTCCTTACTTTCATGCCTAGGCGGACTTTCAATAGCCTTTAGCCAAGTCCCACCTTTCAAGGGCGGACTTCATTAGTATTTTGGACGTCCTTTAAAGTGAAATGGCGGACTTTGAGACCTTTTTGGATGTGCATTTTATGTGCAAGGGCGGACTTTGAAGGCTTTAGGACGTGCTACATGATGCAAGGGCGGACTTTGAAGGCTTATAGGATATCCCCCTTGGCAGATGGCGGACTTTAGAGCATGCAAGGACATCAAAGGCGGACTTCAAGGATGCATGGACATCAAAGGCGGACTTTAAGACCCTTTGGCACTTCCCTCAAGCACATGGCGGACTTCAAAGCTTGCATGGACAAGGATGGCGGACTTTGGGCAGTCTTAGGATGTCCCACCTTTATGCATGGCGGACTTCAGAGCTTCCTTGGACGTTGCCTCAAGATGCAGGGATATGATTCCCAAGTGCTGGGCGTATCTCAAGACCTTTTGGGCCTTCACATACCTTTCTTCATCCTTCTTTCATGGCGAATTTTCCAGACTTGAGCAGATTTTTCACAGATTTTACCATTTTAGAACTGATTTTCATGATTTCATCTTCAGATCTGATTGATCTTGAACTGGTTTTGACTGGTTTTTCCAGATTTTTGAACGTTTTGGCCTGATTTTCATGCTTTTTGAACTTTTTTTGCAAATTTTTCAAAATTTTTCAATTTTTTTTTTTATTTTGATTTTCTGAGAGTTCTATTGAGTTTTTCGAACTTCTGAGTGCGTTTTCAGAACTCGGGACCCTTCTAAAAATAGAAACTTTCCAAAAATAGAAACTTTCTAAAAATAGAAAAAGCAACCCTAAAAAATAGGGAACCTTGTTTGGTCCAAAAATGCCAAAAATGAAAAATCGAAAAAGCAACTTTTCTTAAAAAATAGGAAGTCTCAGAATTGGCCGAATTTACAGTCGATCTTTGTCTCTTAGGCCTTCTGAGCGCTTCCATGACGTCTACGCACTGATTCAAGCATGAATTACTAACTCGGCTCGGGTGACTCTCGGCAAACTGACCTGAAACTTTTAACAAAGTGATCTCTCGTAACCGTTGCAAGGAGACAGAACCCTAAAAACTAGCAGGCAACCGGGGGTCCCCATCAGCGATGGGGCGATGTGTGAAAAGGTCACAACAAAACTATTGACCCCTATTTATACAGATTTAAAAAGAGACTTCAAACTAAAAGATAGCTATGAAATTCGCCACCTTTCCTTCCCATGCCAGTCGTGGGTTTTGCTGGTAGAAAGGTTAGCAGATTTATCTTACAAAAACTCTCAAGAACTTCCTCAAATTGCCATGACCCATTGACAATTTCCTCTCTTTGATCTGCTGTGCAAAACTCAGCAAACTACTCCGTTTTCATAGCGCACATGGTGTCCACATCATTTCCAGTTTGTTGCTTATGCTAAGTCGTGGGGTTTCTTAGCTTACACATGTTAAAAATACTCAGTCAAAGCCTTCAATCTGGAGCTGTGCGTGGGCTTTTCCTAGTCCCAATTGTTCTCATACTCCTATTGTGGCTTTTGCCTTCTAGTTTACTTGCTTGTGGCAGCCTATATTGGAGGCTGTGGTTTGCACAACAGTTATATATCAAATGCATTTCAAACAGTAACGAACTTCCTATGCTACCTTGCCAATTATGTGGCCTTTTGACTTATTCAATAGCTTGGGTCGCAACTATTTGTGTGGCATATAATGCATGCTTTTACACAACATTTACTTACTTATCAAATGTGATATCATTATCTCTTATATCGCATTATAAGTTATCGGAATCGTGTATTTTATATGCCGTATCCCGGTACGGGACGTGTTGAAACGGATACATGTTGGAATCCCTGCGGAAGCGACCAGGAGTTGGATTTTTTTACGTCTGAAACGGATCACGAATTTTTGGCGAATCTAAACGTTTTTAAAATGACATGGCGTTTTTTGCGGGGCTTTTGAGGCGTTTGGCGCAAACATCGAAACCTTTTGGCAACGTTTTCAAATGAAATAGAACCCGAATAAACCCTAAATCGTTCATTTCTCGTTTCAGCTACCGTTTTATCGTTTTCTTCTTCTGAAAGAAAAACCTAAGGCGGCCGATTTTATTTAGACCTCCGCTTGTTGTTGGCTTCTCTAGACAGCGTCGCCACTGGTTGCAATTGGTTGCAGGAAGGCGAGGAACACGTGAGGAGTGGCTGTAGGCAGCGTGAGGCGTGGTTTCCAGTGATGCGGCAGCGTGAGGTTGCAGGCTGTGCACGAAATCCTCCATTGACGCGGCTCCGCGGTTCCACTCCAGGTTTTTTATTTTTTCTCATTTATATTTGTTTACATAGTTTGTAATATTAATAAATAAAAGATTAAAAAATTAAAATTATATTAGATTATATTATAAATTCATAGGTTTATTATTGTTTATAAATTTTAATTTAATTTTATAATATATTTCACTATTTAGCTAATAATAAATATTATAATATATTTGATATTTCCTAAAAATTTATAATTGTTTTAAAGTTTTTTAATATGAATGAAATTTGAATCATTTAAAATTAATTATTAACTATTTAGTATTATTATTAATTAACTATTAAATTATTAATTTTTTATTTTTTATTAATCTATTAATCTATTAAGAATTATCTATTATTAATTTATTATTAAAATATTAATAACTTAATAATTCTAAGTCTTTATTTATTATTTTAATTATTAATATCTATATTTTAGTTATTACTTATTATTTAATTTAATTTATAGTAATAATAAATAATAATATATTAGATTATTAATAAATTAATATAATCAAATTTAATATACTAGACTTAAAAATTTAAAATTGTAAATTATAGAAGTGTAATTGAAATTCAAATTTGAATATATTGATATTAGTCTTACTAATTGCAGTTTACTATTTAACATTTATTGTTCAATAATTGTTTTTTTAATTTTTTGTAGCTGCATAATGGCAACTAGTTCTACTTCTACTGCTCGACCCACCTTTAAAACCGACCCAAATTCACCTTTATGGAAACATGTGCAAATGATACAACAAGTGAAAGAGGGAGGAACATTTGTTTGGATATGCAATCATTGTAAAGTTTAGTATACTAGCTCATACAGTCGTGTGAAATGCCATTTATGTGCCATTCCTAAACAAGGAATTACGGTATGTCCAGGGGAAAATGGTAAAGAGTTACATCTTGACAAAGTAGCAGCATATATTAAAGAGCAAGAGGAAGCAGATGCAAGACTTGGTCGTGCCACAAACCATCCTTTGTTGAGAGGAAGAGGAAGTGGAAGGGGATCAAAGAGGCCTCCTCCTTCTCCAACATATAGTGACTTTGCTGATGTTGTAGAGAGCCACCCAGTTTTGGGTAGAAGTGAAGATCCTGTTGGTGTGAAGAGAAGCAAGGGGCCATTAGAAAAAGCATTTAAGCTTGAAGCTAGAGAGCTTGCAGATCAAGCCGTTGCAAGATGTCTATATGCAAACGGTTTGGCATTTAATGTTGTAAGATCACCATACTGGCAGGATATGTTGAGAAAGGCAAGTGACTGTCCACAAGGGTACACAGGGCCAGGTTATGAGAAGGTGCGTACCACCTTACTAGCAAAGGAGGTAAAAGGCATAAACAATGCATTGGCTCCCATTAGAAATTCATGGAAAAAAACAGGGGTGTCAATTGTTTCTGATGGATGGAAGGATGCCAAAAATCGTCCATTAATCAATGTGATTGCAGTGTGCCCTAAAGGGGCAATGTTTTTGAAAGCCGTGGATTGTGAAGGACAAGTGAAGGATGCACAATTTATTGCTAACATCCTTATACAGTGCATTTAGGATGTGGGTCCTGAAAATGTTGTCCAAGTAATAACAGACAACGCAAAGAATTGTAGAGCTGCAGGTATGTTGATTGAGACACGATTTGAGCACATATTTTGGACACCTTGTGCTGTTCACTCTCTCAACCTCATGCTACAAAAGTTGGGTGTGAAAATAAATTGGATCAAACAAATGTATGCTGAAGCTGAAGAGATCCAAATGTGCATCACAAACCATCAAATGTCACAGGCCATTTTTAGATCATTTTTAGTGTTGGAGTTGTTGAAGGTAATTGAAACACTTCAACTTTTAAATTTTACATTTCACTTTAGTAATTACTAATTTATTTTTTAAACTCAAGAATGCCTTCTTTATATTTTAATTTTAATTTTAAATTTTTGAATAGGTTGCCGAAACTAGATTTGCATCAAACACGATTGTCTTGAGGTGACTTGTGAAGGTGCAAGTGGCACTTTCTAGCATGGTTATCAGTCAAAGTTGGTCCCTATGGAGGCAATCCAATACTGAAAGGGCAACAAATGTAAAACGGATGATCCTAGATGACACTTGGTGGGAACGAGCATAATATCTTCTTAGATTCACTGAGCCCATCATGAGTATGATCCATTTTACTGACATGGATAAGCCATGTTTGGGAGAGGTATATGATGGCATTGATACAATGATCGAGCAAATGAAAATTGTCATCAACGAAAAAGAGCAAGATCTCGAAGAAACTTTCTTCAAAGAGGTGCAAACAATTTGCGTTGAGCGGTGGAACAAAATGACCACCCCACTACATCTTCTTGCATTTGCATTGACTCCCAAGTTTTATAGTGATGAGATTCTTGCTTTGCCATCAAGAGTGCAACCATATTCAGATCTAGAAGTTGGTGTTGGGTGTAGGACAGCACTTAGTAGACTCTTCCCCGATCAAGAAACGGAGTATTTAGTTAGAGCTGAGTTTGCTGATTTTGTAGCCGGCGAAAATCAAAGTATTGGTGCTTCAATTGACAAGTATAGGATGGATGCTCATTCTTGGTGGTATATCAATGGCTTTACAACACCACATCTCCAAGCTCTTGCGATCAAAGTTTTATCGCAAGTAAGTTACTTAGTTTTATTGCACTCTCTAAATTTATATTGTTTACTATTTTAAAAATAATAAAATGGTTAACTTCAAATTTAAAGCTTGATTTACAATTTTATAATTGTAAGTTCCTCTCACTTTGTTTCAATAGGTTGCTAGTTCCTCTTCAGCTGAGCGAAATTGGAGTACATACTCCTTTATCCACTCAGTGAAACGCAACCGATTGGCAGCAAGTAAGGCGGAAGAGCTTGTTTATGTGCATTCCAACTTGCGCCTTCTTACTCATAAAAAGAACGAGTATAAGGAAGGAGGCACGAGGTTGTGGGATGTAGATCCAGAGCGAACTGATTTGGATTTTTCAGCTGCCACACAATCTTTACTTTCTGTGGAGTCGGATACCCAGCATGCTTCCAATGAGAGTGCTAGTGGGGCTGCATGTGGTTCTACTTATTTACCTACATCATCTAATGTCAATGATGATGTTGATCTTAATCTTCCTGATGAGCCATATGATGCCTATTGTTAATTGTATTACTTTGTTTTGAATGTTGAACCGATGAACAATGAATTCAATATAATTATATACCTATCGTAACATTCAAGTTTTGAAAAATTGATATCAAATTAATTTAGTATAATTGTATTTCAGATTTGTTATATTTATGGTAGTTCTAACAACTATTTAGCATATGCATGATATGTGGTATTCTAAATTTAGTTATTGTTTTTACTTTCTAGGCTGCAAATATGTCTATATCTATGATTTTTATATGTTTTATGTACGGACGTACCCAAACGTACCCATCCAAAAAAAAAATAAAAATTGCCGTATCGGCGTACCATACCCGTACCCGTACCCACGTACCCATACCCGATTTGGCAACTTAGGGCCACCATTATATCATGCGTGAAACTTTCAGCTTGATCACTTCTTATTCCATCGCAGTATCATATGCAATAGGTATATCAATATAACATCTCACATTCATATATATATATACGTATATATGTATATATATATATATATATGTTATTTAATTAAATATGTACATATATTAATGTATTCATACATATCATTACTTTAATACCTTACAATATATATACATCGATAGGTATATATAAAGTGTATATATATGTGTGTGTGTGTGTGTGTGTGTGTGTGTGTGTTATTTAATTAAATATGTACATATATACATATATTAATGTATTCATACATATCATTACTTTAATACCTTACAATATATATACATCGATACGTATATATAAAGTGTATATATATATGTGTGTGTGTGTGTGTGTGTGTGTGTCCATACAAATACTCACATGTATGTTGTATCTACGTATGGGTATATGTAGGTATTTCTACCTATGCATGCTTATGCTCACATATGCTCATATATATGGGTTATTGTATATATATATATATTTATACATTTATTATATATACATATCCATCTATATATATTTTAATACACAAAGTATATCTCATGTTTCAATATAAGGATTTAACACTATGACTCAAACCAACTAAACAATCATAGAGAATCAAAGACAATCACCCAAACATTCCTATCAACCCAAAAACTATCACCAAGGTTTGCTTACCAACACATAGCCCAAATTGACTTGACAAAGCTTGACCAACCTAAGCCATGAGTGTGTGCATTAGCTCAAGTAGGTACATTAGTGGCTTCCATACCAACTTCCTCTCCTGGGTGATACTCTCCCTCTCCTCACTGGAGGGCTCAATTCTTTCTTGCATCCAACTTAGTGCATCATGAACGAAGTTAGCCGATAACATGAAAATCATATTCATCATATATCTTTTGCATCATCAAAGCATTTAAAAAGCAATCACATCTTAATGCATATTCATTCATCTCATTCATTCATTGAAATTCACTAAAACATAATCATTCATTAAAACATATTTACTCATAAAAAGTAATAGTAATTGGTGAATACACAATGGGGTGTAACATCGTACCTAGGTGTGCTTGTTTTTTTGCCAATTCGATAACATAGCATAACATCAATTCAACTAATTTGATTTGTTCAAAATACTTGCAAAATATTTTGGGCAGAAATATGAATCCAACATTAGGAATTATCCAAACCAAATTGAAGGAGTGAAGTGAGATCTATTTTAATTCTTTTCCTTACTCAAAATCAAGTCGGACACAATAAATGCCACTAGTTAAGATACACATAAAGTTTATGAATTTCTGAAATTGCAGTTTGTGAAGCTTATGAGTACCTTAAGGGTGCATTCACACAGTTTACTTCAAGTTCCTGAAATGCTAAAATATATACACTCCATTTAGGTGAGACTGTGCAAAAGAGAAAGTAGGGGGAACATAAGCTGCTAAACTCAATCCTTTGGAATGTCATCTTCAATGACACATCTTTTGGGCCTTGGCTTTCCTAATTACTTTTCTAATTAACAAGGGACATCCTTGATAATGTCAATAAAATTGAGGCGTAGCTGCATTTAAATTTTGTTGGGTAGTCTTGACGAGTCTAGGATTCTTGAATTGATTAAAAAGCTTTTATATTTGTGAAAAATTTCCAGACTAACCATTGACATTTAAAGTTATGATTTTTAATACCCTCTCTGATCTTTTGTTGAGACCAAACTTCACTTTAACCTTCAAATGGTAGTTGCTGGAAGATAATGATTTTTTACATGTATTCAATTCATAAAGCTTGAGTTGAATTTATATGTACCCAAAGAGCTTAGACTTAGAGAAAAACATGCCTACTTTTTGCATTGATGGTAGACATCATCTTCACCTCCAAAGAGTTAGATGATGGAGGCTGTAATTTGTGACATATTGTAGAATTGATGTCTAAGTTGAACCTGTATCTTTGCTATCGATGCAAATGAGTCAGACCTAGGTTAGCACATGTGCTGCACCCTAGCTAAAGGCATTGGCTGAATCACTTCTGCTCTTTTGGGAAAAGCCAGTTAAGCAGGGGTGAATTCAGTTCATTGCTTTCTTGGGGTCAAAGAAGAGCATTATGGACAGCAGCAAAAAAGTTGTTTTGAGCAGCGTTGCAATAGCAAGCTCACTCACTTCATTAAGGAGGAGCACAAGATGGTGGACTATTGTGTTGATTTGACGAGGTGTGGTTTGATGTCGATGGGTGAATTGTTGAAACGGTGTTGTGGTGGTTATTCTTATGTGGCTAGGAGGGTCATTGGCTATAATCCTGTTTAACTTGTTTGCTGCAAAGAGATGAAAGGTGTAACCTCCACTCTTCTAGCTCCTATTAACTCTTCCAAGAGTTCAAGTTCCCTTGTGTGGAACTCTTCCCATTACTACTTTTGCTCATTTGTTTGCTTGATTTCCCTAAGGATTTCCACTTTCTCTCAAGCTTAGTCTTTAGTGGGTGCTTCTTGAATTGGTAGGTACTTATGGATCTCAATTAACACTGCTCTAACTTAGTACTCCTTTATTCTGGGACTTTTTGAGCATACGTAGTACTCCTTTATTCTGGGACACATTGAGCATAACATGCTGAGTGAGCAAAAAGGGGAATTGGAAGAGAAGCTTGGTCACTTTTTTGATCTTAATTTATGCTTGTTTGTTTGATCTTTGAATCATTTTGACTTTGTTTTGGCGTTGTTTTCATGTTGAGGGCTTATGCTTTCTCTATTTTTGGTGTTTTTGTCGTTTTGAATGATGTCTCTAAGTGCCATTTAACTAAATGTAAATAGAAGTAATCTAATTCTATATTTCTGTTTTTTCTGAATTTTAACCGTTTTATAATTAATCTACTTGCAATCTTTTTTCTATCTATATGTATGCAGTTATATGGCTTTTCTTATGTGCAATGTGATTAATTGTTTTTGTTTGCATTTCCTAGCAAGATTAAAGGAGTCTCTTGATTGTTTATGCAATTTTGATGAGAGTGTTGGAATCTCTTGATTTTCAAGTTTATTCTCTAATCTATAAGGAAATAAATGCAATTCAACTACTCTAAATCTGAAAATGCTAAAATAAATAAAGAAATTACTAAAACTAAACCAAGAAAACATAAGCAAATGTTACTCCCCTTGGGTAATTTTGAATATCGAATTAATCTGTTTTCTTTTTAGAAATCTAACTAAAATAAAAGAACCTCAAATAAGCGTTGAGGGAGCCTTGTCTTGTTGGTGTGTGTCCTCCAGAGGTCTAGCCTTTGTCCTTTGTAGCAGTGGGGTGCTCCTCCTTGATGACATTGGGAATATAGGGGGATCTAAGATTGAATGATTGAACAAAGATTTGAGATAATAGTGAGAAGCTTTGAAGCTTCTAAAGCAATACAAATGTAAGAAGGCATAGGAATCTTGTAAGAGTAGGAAATTGTTGTGGGTGGGGGTTGTTGTACAAGGATAGCCTAGTCCTCTAAGGTGATTCATAATCCTCATTTAGAGAGAGGGAATGGATTGAGAGCAGCAAGGAGTTGGCTAAAAATGCAAGAACGGAACAACCTCTTGGATGTCAAAGGCTATGGGAGTATTTATAGGTAAAAGCTTCACAATTAGGGGAAAGTGTTTGGGAGAAGATTGGAGCACTTATGGAGAGATGGTTGGAGAATTGATTGAGAGTCAAGAGGAGAGGAGAATCAATTAGAGGGAGTAGAGGCTTAGTTAGGACTGAAATGAAATCGCAATCATATGCAAAAATTGTGGCAAATTGGTCAGAACTAAAGCAATCATCCATACTCCAAATACGTCAAGGTTGCCCCATTTAGGGTTTGGGTTGCCCATTTTGCTAGGGCAGGTTGTTTGGGAAAACCTACTACTTGAGCTAGGTCACTGCAATTGAAGGTCAGCAAAAGATCTTTGGAGGTGCACTAATGCTTGGAATCTAGTTTAAGGGCTGAACAAGATGGATAGGGGTCTAACAAGGATGAGGGAACTACATCAAGTTGGAAAACACCGAGGAAGTATATTTCCCGCTTTGTGGGTTATGCGTTCAATTTGTCAAATCATCATTTGATTGCCATGTTGACACTTACGATATCAAGTTGTGGTGTGTAAAAGTTGTTGAACAACCACCATAATAGCTCAACAATCACCTGCAACCAAAACAACCTCCCACACAAGAGAAGCAATGAAAATACTATGGAGCTAGAGAATTTAGTAGATGCATAAATGAAATTGGTACGATATGCAATGAGGAAACCCTTTTTATAAAGACAACGATGAAACCCTAGATAACCTTAGGACAAACTAAGATAATGACAAGTGTCTTAATCCTATGATATGAGACACAAAAAGTAAGTGACTTAAGTAAGTAAGCTTAAGTATGCAAGTGTGAATAGTACCTAATAGGAAATTAGTTAGGTAATATACCATATTCACACCAACAAACCCCCCCTAAGTGCAATATAGGAAGTATGAAAAAACATGCAAAGATGTAAGGATGGGGCTCAGCTACAAGGTCATGTCATGTTAGTTACCCATGTACAAACAAATCTCTCACAAGTGAAGTAAAGGAGAACTTGTAGGAAAAAACCCCTCAAAAAGGGAAAAGATGCAAACAAACATTTACTTGTGAGAGAAGGAAGGAAGATTTAACATTAATCCCCAAGGATTACTTTTGTCACCAATGTACAATTAATGTTCCCCATATAGGAGAGAAAGAGAGAGGCTATGTACCTCTGCAATGTTTAATCTCTTGAAATGATGGTAGACTCTCGACAAAGGATGGTGATGAATATACAAGAATGCCGAACAACTTTCTTGCCCTTGGAAAGTAACTAAACCAAGTAGAGATGTATGATGCCTTTCCATGAAGGAAGAAAGATCATGATGTATGATGATGTTGTTGTCTTTGAACTTTACTCACCATGTTGGTATGAAAGTGTCAAAATCAAACTGGGTATATGAGCCTAATAAATAAAGCAGGTGACAAGCCAGGACAACGTGGAGATGAATGAAGAACAAGATCCAAAGCTGATTATGGTGTGACAACAATTATGATGGGGTTGTCATCAAAGAGAAGATGGATGTCCTCAATTGTGTCCTCCAAGCCTACAAGTTGGGAATGACAAAACAAACCTGCAATATCTTTTAAGTATTCATCCCAATCTATCAAATTTGGAGGACTACGCTGTACTTCTTGCAAAGAATCACTTGAAGCAACAAGAGATGGAGATAATGTGATCTCAATGTATGTTGTCCAATTATATTGGCTGGCCCATGATGATAATGTGTCCACACAAGATGTTTGAATATGAACACTTGGAGATGAATCTACCAATGTTGGAATGCAAGAATCTTTAGCTTCAGGATAGAGACTTGAAGGTAAAGAAGATGAAGCCTCTGAGTTTGGATTAGGAGTCATAGAAGCCAAAGAATCGATTGATGTATTTGTAGGAGGAGGAGCATTAAGTGAAGCCTTGATGCCTTCACAATTATTAAGACTATGCAAATAATCAAGTTGCTCTTCTATATCATCCTCATATGGTAGATTATCACAATCATCAAGGGGCAGAAGACTGCCCCTAATATGATCATTTGGGAATGGATAGAGATGTGGATCTCCATAGGTCTCACAAATTTTGGTCTAGAGAGTTTGTGGGCACTTAATATATGAGACATAACACAGTGTCAAAATCAACATTGCTACCAGTCAATCCTAGGACAATGATCATTCTTGTTTTCCCCATGCTATCTTTTGATTAGGTGTACTTGGTTCAAGGAAAAGTCCATAGAAATGGGGCAAGAGATGAAGCCACTTGAGATGTTTTAGGATACCGTCTTGCCAAGACTTGAATTTCCCTTTGTTCAAGGTGATTATGGAAGGATGAATTGAAAAACCCATGATTTTATGATGATTGACTCCTCATATACAAATTAGAGATGAAAACATGTGAAATTGGAATAAAAAATGAACCCTTATTTTGCAAAATATCCAAAGTACAAGTCAAAACATAAAAAAATGACTTTAAGCTAAAATAAGTATGTAAAACCAACTTTCCAATGCCTATTTGTTTTTGAAAATTTGATATTGTATGTCCAAATTATGTCTCTTGGAAAAAAGGAAACATGCATTGTTTGGGTAGAGTAGTTGGTTTGAGTGGGGTGGTGTGACTATAGGGTATAGCCCCTTGGCCTAGGAGTGACTAGGGGCTCCCCTTCCCCATAGCACCAGGGGCTTCAACCCCCCGATAGAACACTCAAACCTTAGTGCTTGGTTCCAATGTGACCTAGGCCTCAATAAAACTTGCTTGTTCACTCGCCATAACCAATGATGTTAGGCTTGTACAAGAGGAACCCTGAGTGAATAAAAAAACATTTATTTATGCTTCTTGTACTGAATGATGCAAGAATTTGCAAAAGGATATTCCGTTGAGATATTGACTGTGTATCTGTTGATGTAATTGCAGCGTCGGGCTTCATACTTCCTTATTTATATGTGATTATTCAATGTAAAGAGGCGCTTCACATGGCAACTTTGTAATTATCTTCTTGGCCGACCTTCCTTGTAAATTGTATTTATTAAATTGAAATTATATTTTTATGATGGCTGACCTTGCATGAAAAGGTGCGACCTCTCTCCTTCAAGTTGTATAAATACAAGATCATTCCACTCCATTTGGGCATCAATTAAGTTCGAGTATTTCTTCTCTTCCAAGTGCGAATTCTTCAAGGGCAGATCAATCAAGTGCAGATTGCGAATTATCAAGAGCAGATAGTGAATTTCTTAATGGCTGATCTGAGTTACAAGGAAGTGCTGATTACTTATCTATCATTGCATCTTGTGAAGGTGCTGATTATTGCCTTGAGATTGGCCTCATTGTAAAGAGACTTGTTGCCATTACATATATATAAGATATATATTTGTTGCTGGGTTTTTCTCCCTCAAGAGGAGGGTTTTCCCAGGGTATCTGCTGTGTTATTGTGTCTGATTTTGAATTAAATTTCTGTGCACTTAATCTGATATTAAAATTAACATGGTATCAGAGCGGGTGTGAAGTAAGGTCTTGATCAGATTGTGCATTACTGCGATACTCTCTTTTCTCTTTCTCATTGTTGAGTAATTCTACCTCTTCGTCAAGATGGTGAATGGGTTGAAGATTGAGGATAGGCTTGAAGGAGCATCAAATTTCACTTCATGGAGGTTTAGAATCATGCTCACCTTGGAAGAGAATGATTTGGCTGAGTTTGTGGAGACCAAAGTTCCCGAACCAGAGGAGGAAGAAGAGAAGTGGCAATGGAGGAAGAAAGACATCAAGGCAAAGAAGATGTTGGTTGATTCCGTTAAAGATCATATTTTTCCTATCATCTCTAAGATGAAGATGGCGAGGGAGATGTTCAAGTCTTTGGAGGAGATGTACAAAATCAACAACACGAGTCGGGCTCTTGCACTGAAGCAACAACTCCATCATGTGAAGATGGCGAAAGGAGAATCGGTTATTGCTTACTTCATCAAAGAAGAAAGGGAAAGGTGGAAAGAAAGGATATTTCAAGAGGAATAGAGATAAAGGAGCTGATGGTGTTCCCGCATTCAAGAAGAAGTGGGACCTCTCCAAAGTCCAATGTTTTCATTGTGACATGTTTGGTCACTATGCAAAGGATTGCCCCACCAGGCCTAATCAACATGCTTCATTTGTGGATGTGGATGAGATCTCTCATAAGGATTCTAGGGAATTTCTATTCTAAGTCATGGGTATGTGTTCAAGCCGTGAAGGTTGTGTGCTGATCTGAGCACAAGAGCAGCGTATCTTACTGTGTCCAGTATTTGCATCCATCAGAATATTCAAAGAGATAAGTATTCTTTGTTTGCTGAGTTATATCATGTAGTTGGATCTTGTAATTAGTAAAGAGAGATAGTGGTTTCTCTTGAATTGTGTTCACTAGCTTAAGATCCTTTGAAGATTTCATTTATTGCAAGTCATTTCATGCTGGTTGTGAAGATTTCTGAGTGTGACTCTGAAATAAAAGGAGAATTGCAATTTCGATGGTGATTAGTTGGTCACATCGATATCATTCTCTAATGCATGAACTGTGATAGAGCCTTGAACTCTTGGAGAGAGTTGGTTCTACATGCTAACTGCATAATGCATTCAAGAAATCTGTAGTTGTGCAGATTATTTTTTGTTGTGCTGAGTTTGGCACTCTCGAGAGGAGTAAAAGATGGAAGAAAGAGTTATATCTGAATTCAATTAAAGATAAGTTCTTTATCCCTTCATTCTGATCTTTTAATATTTGCTCATATTTTACTTATAGGTTGATTTCTTTATTTATTGTTCATAAACTCTTATGTGTTCATGCTATATCTTGAGATAGTAAACTTTGTATGATTCTAGCCTTGATATTTCTTTGGATAGTTATAAACTGCTAGTAATCTCTCTCTAAAATGCTTTCAGGACAGTTCTAGGAGCAAGAAGGTGATGAGAGATTGCTTAGTGATGAAAATCTTGAGGCATCTTGTGAGGAAGTCATGCCGACCAAAGAAATGATCAAGCGTGAAGTCACAACTTGCAGCCATGAGACTGAGTTGGTGGCTAGAGGGAGTTTCACTTCCAGAAGTCTTCTTGCAATCTCTGGCAGGGATCAAGAGGGAGTTCTGTGACTCACTGAGAAGAAGTGAAGGTTGCAGTGTTGCAAGGCCAAGTGTTAAATCCTTGAAAGACCTCTTCAGTTGCTGAGATCATAATTGCACAAGACAGTGATCTGGATTTGATATTGGTAGCTCTGCAAACCTATTCAATAATAGAGTAATCTGAGTTGAGGTTGTGGAGGACAATCTTGAACAGAGGTGTGCTCGGAAAACTTTCTAAAGGCAAGCATTGCAGGCAATCTTGGACGAAGAGGTCAGAAGGTTGATGCAAGCACTTGAAGACCAAAGGGGCCTATTGAACCTGAAGAAGATGACAGTTGATTGGATCATTGATGTATCTAGTTAATTCTAGACCAGATATTTGCTATGCAGTAAGTGCACTTAGTCAGTTCATGTGTGAACCAAGGCAAATACATCTAGTTGCAGCAAAGCATATCCTGAGATACTTGTGTGGCACAGTTGGATATGGCTTGAGATATTCTTCGTGGACTTGGGCATGGTTATCTTGATTTTGATTAGGGTGATGTTTCTTGATCGGAAGAGCACCTTTGGATGTTGCTTTAGTTTGGTCTACGATGATAGCGTGTAGCAGAGCGTCTTTGTGGCACGGAGTACAGCAGAGGTCAGAGATATTGTAGCTTGTGTGGCAGCTTCGAGAAGTGTGTGGCTTCAAAGCTCCTTGTAGGATTGTTTGGACAATCAATGGAGCCTACTATCATTCATTGTGATAATCGAGTTGTGTGAAGCTTTTATGTCAATCCTGTGTTTCATGACGAACAAGCATGTTGAGATCAAATACCATTATATCGAGATATGGTATTGAGGAAAGCTATCTGGTTGAGGTATATCAACACGATGAAGCGGATAGTGGACATTCTCACCAAGCCTCTCTCGAGGATAAAGTTTGAGTACTTTCGAGATAAGCTTGGTATGGTGGAGAATCAAGCCCTAGCTGAGAAAGAGTATCAGTATCAGTGATCCTATTTAATGAGTTCTTCTGTAAGAGAGAAGTTCGAGGTGAAATCCCTTGTTAATGCATTCTTCTCTACAAGAGAAGTTTGAGGTGAAAGCCCTTGTTTCCACCCTCTGGGAGAGCCATGGTGGATGTCATGTGTGACTCCATGACAACATCAATGAGAGAGTCCGATGATTTTTTGTACTTGTGTTTCACCCTCTGGGAGAGCCATGGTGAAAGTCATGTTGAGGTGACAACATCACGCAAGTGATGAACACTTGTACATACCATACATGGTTGTAGCCATTATGGTTGATATCATGATGAGGTGATATCATTCTTTTCCACATATGGTTGTAGCCATTGTGGTAGATATCACGATGAGGTGATATCTTTCCCTTCCACATATGGTTGTAGCCATTGTGGTTAACATCATGATGAGGTGATGTGTCTTGTGCAGCAGGAAGTATTCCTCCCTAGCTGAGAGGGAGTGTTGATGTAATTGCAGCTTCGGGCTTCATTCTTCCTTACTTATATGTGATTATTCAATGTAAAGAGGCACTTCACATGGCAACTTTGTAATTATCTTCTTGGCCGACCTTCCTTGTAAATTGTATTTATTAAATTGAAATTATATTTTTATGATGGCCGACCTTGCATGAAGAGGTGTGATCTCTCTCCTTCAAGTTGTATAAATACAAGATCATTCCACTCCATTTGGGCATCAATTAAGTTCGAGTATTTCTTCTCTTCCAAGTGCGAATTCTTCAAGGGCAGATCAATCAAGTGCAGATTGCGAATTATCAAGAGCAAACAGCGAATTTCTTAAGGGCAGATCTGAGTTACAAGGAAGTGCTGATTACTTATCTATCATTGCATCTTGTGAAGGTGCTGATTATTGGCCTTCAGATTGGCCTCATTGTAAAGAGACTTGTTGCCATTACATATATATAAGATATATATTTGTTGCTGGGTTTTTCTCCCTCAAGAGGAGGGTTTTCCCAGGGTATCTGCTGTGTTATTGTGTCTGATTTTGAATTAAATTTCTGTGCACTTAATCTGATATTAAAATTAACAGTATCAATGATAGATCTTATGATGGTATGATGGTTTTCCCAGGGTATCTGCTGTGTTAGTGTGTCTGATTTTGAATTAAATTTCTGTGCACTTAATCTGATATTAAAATTAACAGTATCAATGATAGATCTTATGATGGTATGACAATGATGTGGAGTTGTACAAATCCATATAGTCAGATGAATTCTTGATCGTGATTTTTTGCAAATTCCCCCAAAAATAGTAAAACATTTTTTAGTGCCGAACTCTATTGTTTTATATCAATGCGTAGGTTTTTGGGCATTTTGAGCACAACTGCAAGGTCCATTTTGCATCTGGATGCATTGTTTGAAGGCTCTTGGTTGAAAACTATTCAAAAAGAGGGAAAGAAATTGTAGATTTGGGGCTTTGATACCATGTAAAAGCTGCAAATGAAACTTAAGGAGAATTCATTAGATGCATAAATGAAACTGGTACAATATACGAGGAAACTCTTGTTATAAAGATAAGGATGAAACCCTAGGACAAACTAAGATCATGAGAAGTGTCTTAATCCTATGATATGGGACATAAAAATTAAATGACCTAAATAAACTTAAGTATGGAAGTATGAACAGGACTTATAGGGAACTGGTTAGGTAATAACTAATATACCATGTTGACACCAACATAGTGCTTAGAGTTGGAAAAGGGTGTGGTTGTTGGAGAGAGTAGGGGAGGGGGGGACCTTTGTTAGTTTTTTGGTCCTCTGTGTGTAGCATCTCTATGATCTATCTCATATTTCAATGCCTTGATTATCATGAAGTGCAGGGTAGATGCTACTGCCTACAGTCTATGAGACTCCAAAAGCCATCTATCATCTATCTATCTTTGTCTGTTACCTTGATTATCAATTTTTATACACCACGTACAGATTGCATTCACAGATACAGTAGTCACAACCAGAAAATCAAATTTGCATTCAGAATTAATAGGAACTTGTCCAGAGAATGAAGCAACAAACAGAAAGATTGATCCGGATCAGATTAAACGGAAATAAACAAACTGGAACGTAGATACCACTTCTGAAACCAACAGCAATTAAGCACAGAAGAAAGATTTGAGATTCTTCGATTATTGGCAATATCAGTGATTCATACAACACACGGCTCTAGTAACAGGTGATTGGCTTACAGTAATATCTGATATATAAATTGGAACACACTGAATATTCTTACGACCATGAATCCAACAGAGTAATATTACTTCCAAATTTATGTTGTCTGTTACATGGAAGTATGAAGAACGGATCATACACGCCTGTTCCTGGACAGCAATTAGGATGTGATTCTGCTTACATACGGGGTCTCTCGATTGAAAATCAGAGAGACGTCTTCACTGAAGTATATTGATCTCCTAGGCCTGACGGAGTCGACCAATGCTGGAAATGCAATCGATTCTAGAGTTTGAACTCCTGTCACAGTTCTGCCAAGATGAGCCAAAGGATTCAGATAACTGTAAGGGGCACTCGGAATGAGATCACTGAGTGAATCACTGTGCAAGATAATCTCCAGAATCTGATCTTC
Organism: Sequoia sempervirens; assembly: GCA_007258455.2. Lineage (NCBI taxonomy): Eukaryota > Viridiplantae > Streptophyta > Pinopsida > Cupressales > Cupressaceae > Sequoia > Sequoia sempervirens. The sequence goes on along the minus strand of VDFB02288231.1, from coordinate 16,746 downwards.
GATGAGTCGCTGGCTGCATACAGTTGATCTAATAGGAGAAACGGGCCGCTCTTATGTCCTGTTGATCGCTCTAGTTCCCGTGCCTCCCCTGGAAATCGCTGCAACAGTAATCGCAAAAATTAGGCATGGCAACGCAAGGTGATGGTGAAAGAAATCGATAACACGGGTAAGGTTTTTGTCCTACCCAGTGCCATGTATGTGGAGGTTTCCATCTCAGCAACCCATGAACTCAATTCCTTCAACCATTGTGATGCAAATAAAAGATAAACGAGTCCTATAAATACCAGCCTCCCAACTGGTCGGCTCAGAAGAGTTATAAAATTTAAATATTATTTATTAATAATTTAAATTTATTATTTATTATTAAAATTCAAATATTTTGGTGTTCACAAACACCATTCCCACCAAGACAGATTTGGGCCGATTCAAGAAGCGGGGACAATTCAAGAAGCGGGGACATGACAATCAACATGTCATATATTTCACTTAATATTTATCATTATTTTCAGTGTTTATACCAAAACCATAGTTGAAAACTTTTTTCATTACATTCAGTAGGAGTATGCACTGAAAACATTTAAACTAATCTAATGTAATGACTGGCCCCAAATTTAATTTAATTTTTTTGCTTTTTCCAAATGCTTGCTGACTGTGTTTCTGAGTTTGTTTGTTTTAGTTTTTTCATATGCCCATTGCAGTTTGAACTTGCCAAATGATAGAACATACATATGCAGAAATAATACTATGAAACTAGCATGGGAAATGAGAACTTTTCAGCTTCTATTGATTCAGAAAACATAACAGCAATACAATCATTTCAAAAATCACAATAACTCAGACTATTACTTGTTTCAGACCTGGATAATGAGAACCATACAGCAGATAATGAACTTCAACTTTGTCTCTACCGATCTCAGCAATAAGGATCTTCAAACCCTGAGCAAGACGCCAAATATCACCTCTCAACAGCTCCAACCAAAGCAATATATCACCACACAAATTCCAACCAGACTTGAAGAAATCACCCAGAGAAGGACGCTGGCTGCATGAGGTTGACCTGACCTTAAAATTCCATTTCAGCTTCAAAAAATACAACATAAAGCTTGATGGTGGCGCCTTGTGGAGAGCAATCAAATAAACCAACACCCATATGGAGAACTCAATCCATTTTGGAGATATAATCGAATCATCAGGTTCATGTTCAAAACTGAAAGTGCCCAGAAAATGATAGAAACACACCAAAATCTCCTAGAAATCCATGCCAAATGGAAAGGATGCAAACTCAAGCCAAAACCAAACTGAATCACCTCAAAAGAACTGAAATATCTTCATTCTCAAAGCTTGTAATCTGCAACTTGAAGCCCAAATGTGATTTCTGAATGAAACCACCCTTCTACCAGCTAGGGCAAGTCTTGCACTGCCAAAACCAATCTATGAAGTCAAGAGTTTTCGTCCTCAACTCTGATTTCCAGACCTCTTGCCGAAAAACCAGTAGCATCTCCTTATGCAACCGAATTCCTCCATAGCAAATGAGGCTTCAAAACGAACTTTTAAAAGCTCAATGACGAATTAGGGCGACCTCAAGGCTTAAACCCTAAACCCTCTTTAAAACCAATGCCCTTTTGATATTTGCTTTTGATTTAAATTAATTTTCAACTCAAACATTTGCTTTTATTTTAATTTTTACTTCATTCCCTGCCTTGGGCTTCCATCTCCTAATCAGCATTCTAAAACACTTTTGATGCTCTTTAAAACAACTTCAAGTCATTGACTAGGCACCATGGTACCTTTTTATGTCCTCTTCACCCTCAACTTTAAGTTATAAAGTAACTTTATAATAATTCATTTTCGAAGCGAAAACAAGTATTAAAAATATTTCAACCTTAGCAAACTGATGCCTCAACTGAAAATGCTGCTGAGAGAGAGACTTGACCAGGTCCGGCTTACCCAAAATAGACTTACTATTTTTAGAAAGTACTAAAAATAGCAAGTATTACCCAAGACTCAAGGTGGAGAGAAACTGAGATGCTCAAAGGGCTCACTGAAGACTGGAGCTTAGTACTAGAACCCTGCTAAAAATAGCACTTACTAAAAATAGTAAGTGTATCAGAATCAGACTAATCCGAAAGAGGACATCAGAAATGGGGACATTACATCTAACATCATTATTATAGTAAAGTCATAATTATATGGCTTTGATATGCTAGATAAATGTTGTCTTATACTTTTTTTTTGGTTATAGTATTTAGGGTCTATTATGGGGTCCCATCCCAATATTCTAGAAATAAAAAAGCAGCGATACTGAAGTCAAAATTCTGTATAAATCATAGCTAGGTTGACAGGCACCAGAAAGATCCATAGACAGCAAAAAGCTACATAAAGATAATACCTTTGAGAACTAACTACCTACATAGAGCCATATACAACCAGTCAGCACTAAAAGGGAAACACCAACAACAGAAGCATAAGAAATGCCATATGCAACAACACAGCACCTTAAAACCAGTGAACCCCGGGGACGCGTCCCCCCCTCTAGGCCCTAGCGTCTCGGAGACGGGGACGTCCCGGAGACGTGGGGACGGCGTTCCCACGTTTCCGGCGGCGCCACCATTCCTTAGCTCGCCGCCGGAGACGCCTGGGCGTCTCCTGCGGCGGACAGCCATTTGCAACATTAAAACTCAATTTTTAAAGATTTTTTTAATAGTCTATTTCTTATGTTCGAACCCTAAGGGCATGTGGGGCCCATCTAAACTCTAACATGCCTTCAAAAGGCCCTCTAATCTTCATTTTTATTCACATTTGCATTTCTACTTGTTTGCTACAGCAAGAAGAAGAGTGAAGGCTGAGGAAAGAGTGATTGGAGGAGTGAAAGGAGTGATTGCAAGTGAAAAAGGAGTGTCAAGGAGCAAGAAGAAGAAGAGGAGGAAGATTCTTCACCTTGTTGAAGAGATTTTTCAAGCAAAAGGTAGGGTTTTTAACTTATTTTTTATTTTATTTTCTGATTTTCAATGTTCTAAGTTCTTTCATTTCTTGTTGTTTCATTTTTTAATTTTTCTTATTTCATTTCTAAATTCTAAATTCTTGTTGTTCCATTTTCTAGTTTCTAAATTAATTTAGAATCTTAGATTTTGTTTTGCAATATAAAATTTGTTGGAAAATTTAAAATATAGAGTTTTATTTTTTAATTTTAAAGTAGGGCATAGGCTGAAACTATGTGTTTATTGAATTTTTTTTCATTTTGTGAAATGCAGTGTCAAAATGAGCTCCCATAGTCATGAAATGAGTGAGCATGAGATGGAAACTGATTCTCATAGTGCAAGCCAATCAGAATATGAACCTGAGCATGAGGATGAGCACAATGAGGGGGGTGAGCAAGGGTCAAATCCAGAAGGGCATACTAGTTCCATAGCTAGTGCACCAGTTTCTACTGATTGCCCTTCCCAGGTTTTGGCAAAGTGGGCTAGGGGTCTTATGATCCCAAATCTCCTCTCAAACAGTTTGCAACAAGAATAACAGCCCCAACGTCATCAACTGGTGGTACGAGGAAATGGCAATGCAACATTTGTGGTGATGATTGGTTTGGGAGCATCACCAGAGTTAATGCACACTTCCTCTTTTGGCCAGGAAAGGGTGTGGGAGCATGCGAATTTTTGAAGGACCCTAAAAATTTGAAATACAGAATTGAATTCAACAAGCTTTGGGGTGTTCCAGATGACCTGGCAGTTCCAATGCCTACTACCTTGTCTGGTAGGCAACATATTCAGACTATTCAGCAGATTCAGGAGCAGCAAATGCAGACGCAGCCACGTACTTCTACTCCTACATTGCATCAGAGAGCAGGAACATTGTCAGGGTCAGCCTCAGGACCGTCATCCACTTATAGCACTATGGCTGCATCACAACAGGGCAAGGGGAAACGCAAGATGCAAAGTCAGCCTACCCCATAGCTGATTTATTTAATGTGCACCTGAGGGATCAGATAGATGATTCCATTGGCAGGTTCTTTTTTGCCAATGGAATCCCATTCCATGTAGCTCGATCTCCTTATTATAAGGAGATGATGTCGATGGTGGCGAAGGGAGGCCCATCATATGTGCCACCAGGTGAGCACAAATTGAGGACCACGATCTTGGATAACAACTATGCCAAGATCAATTCATTGATGGAGACGATGAGGGCATGTTGGGAGGAGTCTGGATGTAGCATAGTTATGGATGGGTGGACGGACATTAGGCAGTCCACTCATCAATGTTATAGTTACATGTCAGAGGGGCCATTCTTTCTCAGGGCAGTTGATTGTTCAGGGCATCGAAAAGATGCTGATTTTCAGTTTGAGATCCTTCGGGCAGCTATTGAGGAGATTGGGCCACAAAATGTGGTCCAAGTAGTGACAGATGCAACACATGTGTGTAGAGCTGCAGGGAGGCTTATAGAGGCATCATACAGACACATTTGGTGGACTCCATGTTGTGTGCATGCCATGAACAATGCACTCAAGGACATGGGGAAGATTGAGTGGATTAGAGGAGTGGTCAGCAATGCTAGAGATGTGCAGATGTATATCTGCAACCACCACACTTCACATGCCATCTTCAGGAGCTTCGCGAAGAAGGAGTTCTTGAAACCAGTTGAGACCAGATATGCATCCTATTTCATTCTTTTGGAGAGAATGCTTGAGTTGCAAGAGCCACTGCAAGTCATGGTTATGACACAAGAATGGAATCGTTGGGATGGGTCCAGGACAGAGCAGGGGAAGAGGGTGAAGGAGATAGTGAAGAGTGATGCATTTTGGCATGATGCAAAATATATTGTCACCATCATTACACCAGTTGTACAGGTCATCAGATATGGGGATGGGGATGCACCTAACCTTGGGGAGGTGTATGAGTGCATTGATTCTATGCTTGGTCAGATGAGGGCAGTTGTGCGAGAAGGACCCCACTTTAGCGTTCTACAATGTTTACATTCAGCCTATTATTCAGCGTAGATGGGACAGCCTAAACACTCCCTTGCACATGGCTGCTTATGCATTGAATCCGAAGTGGTACATGCCTAGGCCTGGGAGAGTTACACCGATTCAGGATGATGAGGTGAAGGAAGGGTTCTTCAAATGCATTGATAGGATGTATGATGTTGAAGCTGCTGGCACCATTCGCACTGAGTGGACGAAATTTGCTACTCTTAGGGGTTATAAGGCTGCAGCAAAGGCGGACATAAGAACTATGGCACAGGAGGATCCGATTTTGTGGTGGACTTGTCATGGACCGAAATCACTGACTACCACACTAGCCATTCGTTTGCTGTCCCAGGTTTCTAGTTCTTCAGCTTCTGAGAGGAACTGGTCTACTTATAGCTTCATCCACTCTCTTAAGAGGAATAGACTTACCTCTAAGAGAGCAGAGAAGCTAGTGGCTGTACATAGTGCCTTGCGTATCACTGACCGCAGGACACGTGTGTACAAGGAGAGCCCAGCAGCACGATGGGATGTAGAGCCAGAGGAGCCATCACAGATTGATGAGGATGAGGATGCTTCAGATATAGGGTTGGTTGGTGTTCCTTTGGCGGATCTTGACCTTGAGGAGTCCAGTGGTTCTAGTGATGAGGAGTTTGCCGACCTCCCGAGGGATGATTAGAGGCCTCTGCCTCCTTCACTACATTTTGTCATTTTGACATTTTGATTTTGTACTTGTTTTGATATCATATAATCATGCTACTCATTGTAATCATCTTTATAATCAGATATTTTTGATATAATATAATAGAAATCTTCCATTTGCCGATGCAACAATTGTTACATTGTAGTATTGAGTATTACTATTCTAATTTCTAATTAGTAATTCATCATTCGATACTGAAAACTTCAATATTCAATGTTCAATGTTCAAGTACTAATTTTGTATCTCAATTTTGCTATTTTACTTCTTAATAGTCTTATACATCTTTTCATAACTAGCATTTTAAGTACCATATGTATAGTATATAGTATATACACCCCGTCCCCCCTCCCGCCCCCCCGCCGCCGTCCCCCCGCCGTCCCCCCGCCGTCCCGAAATTGAGGCCCCTTTGTCCCCCCGTCCCGGAAACCCGTCCCCCCGTCTCGACGTCCTGCCGTCCCGGACGCCGGTGGAACATAGCTTAAAACCATTACCTGTTCTTAGTCAGCACACAGAAGGAACCATTAGAAATTATACACTCCCCATCTTGGAATACCTGCACAATCGGAAATGATTTGCCGCCTGTCACCAATTCTATTTGCCACACCATCACCTGAAACAGGGTCCACCTCTGTCATGACTGGAGAATGTAAGACATTTCCATACCAGGAAGTGAAACACCATAAATTAACTCTGCCTGTCGAGCTGCTCTAGACAATGTATCATTAGCAAAGGCCGGAAGGGAGTACCCACGCCTTACTTCCAGAATCCCATTATGATGAGAAACCACCAAGTGTTTAATAAACACCTAATATCTTGAAACTGATCCATGAGTATTCCGTCCCACATCCCTGCTGAGAGTCTTAAAATCCATCACTGCCATCTTATTTTTAGCCTCTACAGATATGAAATTACCAGAAGCTTAAAGCGTCAGAGCCAAATGATGTCTTACACTTAAATATAAGGTAATATATAGTATTAATGGATTTGCATAGTAATAACCATTCTAGTCTAGTCTAGTGCTTCTGAAACTTATAACCCTGAACCATGAGCTTTTTCCCAAAATGATCTCTGATTTTAGTTTATACTTCATAGTTTAGTTGATGTTTCTGATATTGTATTATTGCTCTTGTTCACAGGTTTACATGATTGATTTTGGACTCGCAAAGAAGTATCGTGAACCTACAACTCATAAGCACATCCCATACAGGCATGTAAATATTAAGATTCTGGCCATCAAGAAGCAGAAAATAAATCATGAGCAAATTACTGTTAAGATCATTTGGATTTTTCTTTGCAGTTTTAGAGGACAAATCTTAAATTAGTGTCTCTTGTATTTCTAGGGAAAACAAAAATCTCACTGGCACTGCACGGTATGCTAGTATCAATACACATCTTGGGATTGGTGAGTAAAACCTTGCTTGACATTATCAATGATGAATGGTGATGTATTTGCTCCTTTATGAGGGCCATTTTGTGGTGCCATTGCATAACTGCACTTATTTTTGGTATAGATGTAGCAACTTGATTAGCAAATACATCTAAGACAAGATGTATTTATGTTTCGTGACATCATATTTATGCTTATATTTCTTATTCAGAGCAAGGCAGGAGGGATGATCTAGAGTCCTTGGGATACATGCTGATGTACTTCTTAAGAGGGAGGTGGGCTTATACTTTACATAATTGAACCTTTGTGATTACTTGTTTTGAAACCTTTTGTGTCTGTTGCTGTATATATTGTAGCTTATTTGTTGCATGTGTCAGCCTTCCATGGCAGGGACTGAAGGCTGGTACTAAAAAGCAAAAGTATGAGAAAATAAGTGAGAAAAAGATGTCGACTTCGATTGAGGTATGGTTTTCATACTAATACAATACATCTCTAATACACTTTACCATGCACATTATTGCAATATTTTCTGGGGAGTTAAATTTCAATTGAGTATTGAGTTTCATATAGAAAATGTATCTCTGTAACTTTTCCATCTAACATGGTTTTGACACTGTTTGGATTAGACATTGTGCAAATCTTACCCCAAGGAATTTGCATCATATTTCCATTATTGCCGGTCATTGCGGTTTGAAGACAAGCCAGATTACGCTTATCTGAAAGTTTTGTTTCGTGAACTCTTCATTCGTGAGGGTATGAATGACACAGATGAAGATATTCCATTTGCTATTTAAGATATTATATATAATAATAAATATTATAATCCTGAATGCATTAACTTTTTTTTGATAGTTTCTTCTTTCACTCAATTTTGTAAAGATGCTCATTTCTTGCATCCAGGTTTTCAGTTTGATTATGTATTTGACTGGACTATTTTGAAGTATCAACAAACCCAGAGTGCTTCAGATCCTCGTCCCCATGTAAGTCAAGCATATTGTTATTTTTCATGCAAGTCTTCCTTTCTGCATCCAGTACTGTAGAAGAGGGTTTTCTCCATGACTTAATCAAATGGTCCATTCTGTGGCATCAGCCTGCACTTGTAGCTGGAAAATTTGGCACAGGAGCTGGTACTCCAGAAAGGGTTTCAGGTTGGTTTGTTAGTGACACTTTTTTCTTTTGCGTGTATGTAGTAGGTACTATATTACATTTTATCATTCATTCCTTTTTTAATCACCTGTTTCAGACTCAGGAGTATCATAGATTTGAAAAGGTAAAATTACAATGTTCTTGAACTTTCAAATTTCAATCTATATTACCAGAAAGTTAGAAAGTCTCCCCAGTTTCTGTTTTAGGAAATCTCCATGTAGAAAGATGCGGGAAACTCCAGGAACTTTTCCTTGAATGCTTGTCTTCGCAGGTCCAAAAGAAAGGCATATTAACATGCTTAACTTTTCAACGATGTTTTAATTACTAATCATTTGTTCCCTTTCTCTCTCTCTCACTCACTCACTCGTGCCAATAGGTGATATCAGTAAAAGAAATTGCAAGGTCTAATTTTACTATGTTTTATGCCTTGCATGATGCTAATAATAATTTTGAATAACCCCCTCTAGTGTGACCTGGAGTAGATTTATGGAATAAAATGAGGTCTTTGAATTCTTTAATGTTATTCTATAAATTTCCCAAGACCATTGCAAAAGCTGGTATAGCTTGATCTTTTTTGTTACGAAAGGTTGCATAATAACCTCCCATTCTACAGATGTCCATTGCAAGTCATCAAAATTTAGTCTGGTTTGCTCCTAATTTGGAAGGAGCTAAACCTTTTTGGATATCTTGCCTTGAGCTGTGTTGGCCTTGCTTCATAGTAGTTTGAAAGAGGTTATACTTTCATATTTCCAGAGAATCAATGCATCAAATTCTTGTCATGATAACTATCTTTTTTTCTAAGTTTGTTCCTTGGAAGGATTGGCTTATTTAGCAAAAGTAGTAGATGTTCAAGTAGTAAATGTTTCTATGGATGATTCTACTGTCATGCATCAAAGGCAGGATTGTAGGGCAGATGCTGCTACACATAATTATGATGTTTATCACCATTCATTGCATATAAATAAGCTAAAGGGTTCATCCATTGGCTGATCTTGACATCGCTTGAAAAATAAGTGGGTTTGTCCCCACAGTTTTTGTATTTAGATAGGTGCCAATGGCTGATTGACTAGCTGGTGTTGTTGTTAAGAGTGACCAGAAGCGTAGTTGCCAGACTCAGACTTGACATAGTTTTGGTATGCTGGTTTTGGACTTGGACTTAGATTCAGTACAAAAACTTGGCACAGGATTAGTAGAGACTCGACAATATGAAAATAGAATGATAAAGAGATTTTTTTTAAAAAAGCACATATTTTCCTTGCGCTCTTCTTTTAATCAACTTTAAAGACATAAAAGAATAATCAATTACATGCTGCTTTGTTCACATACACAAGTATACATCAAATGATTGAGTACAAAGGCAAATTTGAGACAGGAAACATATTTTTTTATATATATAAATATTTATGAGCACTTTTGGTTTACAAAAAATCATGGATTAGGATATCCATGGCATAAAAAACAAGAAGCACAATTGGTAGAGAGCCTGTGTCACTTAGGCCAATGTCAATCGCTTTTTGGTGTCTCTTGCACTCATGTCTTAGATAGGTCCATGTTGCTTCTACTGCAATGATATGTACAGGTGTCAGCAACATCCAAGGGATATGGTTGTGCTTTCTTTTCCTAATCCACTTGTGCTAGTGCCTTTGCCTAAAGCTTAGTGTGATAAATTGATGGGTGTTATATATTGTAAGCACAAGATTTTCATCCTTTGTGATCCAATCTGATTGTGGGTAAATCTCCTCCAATACAATGGGAAATACATTCGAGCCTAAGATTTGCTTATGATAGAGGCAAAGGTTGTAATGAATGCGAACAAGATTGTTTAACATTCTCACCATCAGTCTATACTCTTCTTGGAGTATATGTGCTCAAACATACTTGTGCTATAATTCTGAAGCATTGCATGGTTGATTTGGGACACAAACAACAATCCTTTGAAGGCTTGGGCAACTACCCACCATATACCTAAAATGAGAAAAAAAGTGAAAAAGAATTCAAGTTCTTTGTTCAATATTAACACAAGAAATCTAAAAGTAAAACTTTAAGTAACTCTTACTTGGTTGTAATATCCACGCTACCTTACATATATCTTGCCAAAGGTGTCGTGTGCAAATTTCAAGATCTCGATTTTGGAGATGATTGTTGCTATATTCTGAGAATTTGCTTCCATCTGTGCTGACTGTATAGAGCCCACTCAAAACTTCCTCATCGGGCTTGAAATCCAAGTGGGATTGGAATTTTGGATTTATTGAAGTATGAATTGTAATATTTAATGGTCATCTTAGTTTTAGTTAGTCGTCAGTTTAGTTTTAGTTAACTTAGCTTTTAGTAACTTCTGTTTACGCTTTAGTTTGTTTTAGCATCTTTCAGCTTTCTGCTTTAGTTTGCTTTAGTTAACGATTGTTTCTTTTTAGAAACATCGTCTTGTAATTATTCCCATCCTTTTGTAAACACAAAATAACGGATATTGAATATCAATTATCATTTTATGGTATTAGAGCTTAGGCTCAAACTTTTTTGGTGAATTTTTTAGTAATAAAAATTTGTTGTTTTCCTAATGAATTTTTAGAAATTTCTTAGATGTTTTTGATGGATTTTTTAATAAAAATTCGTAAAGTTTTTTTGGTCAATTTTTAAAAAATAAAATAAAAATCGAAGAAATTTTTTAAGAATTTTTGTGAGCTGATTTTTTTGAAAATTGAAGGGTTTTTTGAAGCCACTTTTTGAAGGAGATTTTCAAGGGTTTTCTATAGCTGAAAATCGAGGCAGTTTGCAAGAAGAAATTTGTGTAGGATTTTTTTGAGAATCGCGGCTCTTTTTCTTGGAAGATTCGTTAAGGGGTTTGCATGTTTCGAGGCGCGCGGCGTCAGTTTTTTGTTTGGTTTTTTTGGGCGTCAGATTTGTGAAAATCGTGGCTCTCTGTGAAAATCGCGGCTTTATTTTTTGGTCGCACTATTTGGTGTCTTTCTTTGGCTAAATGTTCTGGGCGTTGGCATTTGCAAACTCTTCTTTCTGCATGCGTTTGTTTGGCCATTTCGTGGATGCGTTTCTGGACCTTTTTTGGTGACGTTTTTTTATTGATTTTCGCTTGAAATCTTGGGCTTTGTCTGCGCAATTTCGAGGGTTCTGCTTTCCTTGTCTAGAACAGCCGCATGACCTTCTGGTCACACCTTAGTTACCGGATTCTTCCCCTAGGTGCTGGATTCGGATTCTGATTCGATCTGGATTTAGATTCGATTTGGATATGTCCAGGAAACAAATAAACTATGACACTTGAGTTTGACTAATTGACATTGTAGTATTTTTAATTTTTATATTTTTATGGAGGTTTTGTTTATTATAATTAAATGATCATGATGCTATGTGGTATTTTTAACTTAATTACTGCTGCAAATATGTATATATTTCTGATTTTTATATGTTTTTGTATTAACTTACCCAACCCCAAATTTATTTTGACCGAATCCCGTACCGGATTCACGTAACCGTACCCGAATCCAAAAATGAATCAGTAACTTAGGGTTACGATGGTTTTTTTTGTTGATCTTTGCATCTTGTTAGTGCATTTTTTCGCGACCTAGGGTTTGCGATGACTTTTTGAAGTTTCTGCATTGTCTTTCTATAGCAGCGACCTACCTAGGGTTTTTTGATACTGGGCGAGAATTTTTTTCCAGAATTTTTGAAGAGTTTTTTTGCAAAATTTTTGTTTGAAAAAAAATTCCGTGCCCTATTTCTGCTACGACTAGGGTTTTCATCAGAATTTGTGCAGCTTGTTTTCTTTGAAGATTTTTTTTGTTTGAAAAAAAAATTGTGCTAAAGAGTTTCTAAAGATTTGAAGAGTTTTTGAAAATTTTTCTATAAATTTTTTGCTGATCATTAGAGTTTTTTCAAGCTTTTTTCTAAAAAAAACTTACTTTTCTAAGTTTTTTGAGGATTTTTTCTGAAAAAATCTTACTTTTTTAGAGTTTTTGAAGGTTTTTCTAAAAAATCTTAATGTTTTTGAGCCTCTTTTTTAGACGATTCAAAAATCGTGAGTTGTGCCAGCTGATCACAAAATTACCTTGTTTTTCGTGCTTTTTGGAAAACAGAAGGGATGGTATCTTTGTCCAATGTCATGTTGGAAAATACGTAGAGGTTCAATGGAAAGAATTACAACATGTGGAAGCAGAGGATGCTTACCATCTTTGAGTATCGGTATCTAGATGTGCTTGGTCTAGGTACAAAAGTTTGTCCCACAGCTGCGGGGAAGGATCAAGACAAGTATGATGGAGATAATAGGGAGGCATTTATGCTTCTAAAATTATTTGTCACCGATGAGATGTTACCAGAGATTCCATTTGGTAAGTCTGCTGCGAAGATCTGGAAGCATTTGAAAGATCTCCATGAGACCTTAGACAAGGGCAAAACTTTCTTCCTAAAGAAGATGCTGTTTTCCATTATGATGGATGACTAAGTGTCTTTGCAGGAGCACTTGATGAAAATCAAAGATATTCGTGATCAATTGGAGGCCATTGGTTGCAAGATGGAAGAGGAGGATATGGTGGTGATCCCATTGAAAAGTTTGCCACGTTCCTACGAGCACTTCATTGAAACTCTCAACATTACATCCACCAATGTTGACTTGAAGTTTGATGAGTTGTGCAACAAGCTCTTGCAGCAGGATAGGTGGAGGAAGCAGTTTGGGAGAAGCAGTGAGCCTCCTAGTGTTGAACAAGCATTTACTGTCAAGGACATTGGCAAAGGCAAGTCCACTCAACAGAAAGGACGAGGCAATTTGGAGGAGGGCTCCAAGAAGTCTATTACTTGCCATTATTGTGGGAAGATTGGTCATATTCAAAAGTATTGTAGAAAGTGGTTGGCTGATGAGAAGTCCAACCAGGAAGAGTCACAGCAAAATGCTCAAGTGGTAGAGTATATTGAGCAGAAGTGTTAGTTTTATGTGAACAAATTAAATGCACAGAAAATAATTCGAAATCAGACAAAATAACACAGCATATACCCTGGGAAAACCCTCCTCTTGAGGGAGAAAAACCCAGCAACAAAGATCTCTCTTATATTTGATGTAACAAGGGCAACTTTACATATTACAGTGAGGTCTAACACAAGACCGATATTCAGCACTGGCAAGATGAAAAACATATAACAGTCTGCCAATTCGTACCTGTTATATATGAATTGACTGTCTACAGAAATAGCATTTGACAGTATTCACAAACACTAATGGTTCTCAACCTGTTAGATATGAATCCGCATTATCATAATGCTTCGCACTGATCTTCACCCTTGAGTACTTGACATAGATCACACTTAACACAGATCCGATATGGAGAGTTCGCAACTATTCGCAGTCTCTTATTCGCACATGATAACTTGTTCGCACTTGATACAAAATTCGCATTTGATAATGTAGAACAAATATGAAATGATCGAACTCCTCCAGCTAGTATATTCGCACTTGATCAGACTCGCACTTGTGTAAATGACCGAACTGGATTGAATCTTTTTCGATGATAACAATGGACGAACAATCTGTGTATATATATAAGAGATAAATCCTACATGTCGGCCTCTTAAGAAATCATGACTCCAAGATATGATGTCGGCTCGACTCTTCTTTAATCAATGTCGGCCTCAATCAAAATAACCTGTATGACTTTATTTGTTCGAGGCTCTTTGAACATGTATTGGCCTGAATGAATATTCTCCCCTCTTCACAAGAGGTCGGTCACCTTAAAGATTGAATCCCAAGGAGAATGAAGTCGGCTCTAATTAATAAACAAATATTAATTGACTTCGCATCTTCTCAAGTCGGCCATGCTATGAGAAGATAAACAATAAATATAAATTGAATAGCCAACGGCTATCATTCAATTTAAGTTTCCACGAAGGAGCTGAGCTGGAAGGAGCTACCGAAGCTGCTATATCATTAACAAGGAGTCTGCATATGATGCATTTTGATGACTAGAACTCCATCAGAATGTGGGTGGACTTAGTTTATGTTTGTAGGATGAACATTAAGGGAGATAAACTGCCAATTTTGATAGTTATGAAGCTGATGGAACCATTGTTGATCAATGATTTCTTTTATGGGACGATATTTATGGTCAGCAGGACCATAGATGGCTCCAATGAACTCATATACATAGCCCCTTGCAACTTTTACCATCAACAATTCAAATAAGACTAACTAAAGGCTACATGACTTGTTAATAAATAGCATTTCAAGAAGAGAACATAACAAATAAAATATTAAAAAGAAGATAAAACTAGTAAAGTAGACAAAAAAAGAATGGAATAAGAACTTACATCTACAATCTCCATTGCCAGAACATAAAAGTGTTGCTTATCAAAGACACAATCCTTTAAATAAACTTTGGCATTGGTTCTTGATTATGAAGATTGGGACCGCTCCTCACTAATGGACATGTTTCAGAGAAGCCTTCAATTGAAGCAAAAACTGCAACATGATAAAATTGGTCACAAAGTGGGTGACACCAGGACAATCCAACACCTTCTTCTCCTTATGTTTCTCATAAGTCGAGGACGAAACTGAGCTGAGGAATACAATTCTGGTTGTATCTCATGTCTCCTTCAAAGGGCCAAATTAGCTGTGCTTAAAATATTTGTGATGCAGAAAAATGCATTAAAATGGATCTATAAATAGACTGATATAGAGATTATATGAAGGAGCATTTGCATTGCATGACACGTCCCATTAAACAAATCATTTGGGCAACGATCTGCAGAGTCAGAAGGGATGTGGACATTCTTTTACTTCCAAGTCTGTTTACCATGTAGATCTTATGTAGCTGAATTGTTAGAGCTAAAAGAGATGTACCAAATATTGGTCCTGAAACAACCTGATAATGAAATACCCATACCAGTTTTATGGTATTATTTATATTTCTGAAATATAATGGATGTAATGAAACTTCTTGTTGACAGTGGGAACCGACCATATAATCTTGAATTCCTATACAAATGGTTTCAGGCACAAAACCTGATTTATTTTCTGGTAGAACACTTTACATAGTTAATCGATAGATTATAGGGTATGCACATTTTGGTTTTAACACACAACATTTTGTTTATATTTAGGCTTTTAGCCATTAATTTCTGATTGGCAAGCAATGTGTTTTTTTGCATGTAAATTTTCTTTTAACCAATACTGGGCTGCACTTATCCAAAATAATCTTGAATTCCTATACAAATGGTTTCAGGCACAAAACCTGATTTATTTTCTGGTAAAACATTTTACATAGTTAATCGATATATTATAGGGTATGCACATTTTGGTTTTAGCATGCAACTTTTTGTTTATATTTAGCCATTAATTTCTGATTGGCAAGCAATGTGTTTTTTTGTTCATGTAAATTTTCTTTTAACCAATACTGGGCTGCACTTATCCAAAACTTTAATGTGCAGGGATTGTAGGACTAGCGGCCATTGTGGTTGACTTCTATTGCTTGAGTATATTACTGAATTTCCTAATGAGGCTATTTGATTAGATCCCATTTTGGGTGAGATAGGAAAATGCCAAAATGGCTAATGACTACTGGAATATACAAATATAAAGGCCTGTAAAACAGAGAGATATTGAAAATGCACATAAACCTGACCCTTTATGAAAGTAGCCAATCCATACTCCGGCAAACTGCAGACTACAAATTGCTAGTAATAACATTGACATCGACAAAACAGTTTGCTTCCATGTCATCAGCTTTGAGAATATCTAATCCTGCTCATGCAGAAGCATCATCCTTGACATCCACTGCTGGAATGACCATTGAATGGAAAATTGCATCCAGCTTAGCGTTAATGATGTGCAGCTTCTCATATACAACATGTAGGTTCAAGGGAGTTCATGGAATTTCTATCTCTTATGTTTCGTGTTGAAGGTAATTTCGGTCACCAAATTAACTAAATCAAGCATCATGTTTTCTGCCATCCTGAACACATAGGAGATGTGACTGAATGGTCTGGGGTCATCCCCACGGTTTATGGTATCATTCAAGATTCCTCAAGGTTTAGTGATCAGAATTAAAATTGTCATTTTAGGGACACACTGAATATGTTATAAATGGAAATTGAACACTACTGAAATGAAAATGAAACAAGATTGTAATTGCTTAACAATACTTTTTTATTGCAAAAGATGGTAAATAAAAAGAGGGCAATCTCTATGCGATAGATTTATGCTCTGAACTGAGTTTTTCATTTGAATCCATTTATATTTTTTAGCTTTACAATGCAGAAACTGAAAAGTTGCAAAAAATAGTGAAAGAAGTGTTTTTCTTGAGAACTGAAGTCTCATCCCTCATGGGGGCGATGTGTTCTTCATAGAAGTTGAAATGAACTGTAGAGTAAGGAAGAAAAACTTGGAACTGAAATTAACTGTTGGAGTGTTACTATTTTGGACTTGCAGAAAACTCGCCGAGTTTTTTTGAGTTTAACTCGTGAGGACGAGTTTTTCCGAGTTTTTCAAAAAACTCGCGAGTTTTTGCCGAGTTTTTCGAAAAAACTCAGCTTTGCAATTTTTTTTTTTTTTTAAGTTTC
>VDFB02288230.1:0-17445 GCA_007258455.2 Sequoia sempervirens | reverse complement strand
ACAGTTCCTTCAAGTTCTTCCAGAGTGATATCATTCATAAGCTGTTGATTCAGCTCCCTAGACACAAGATGAGGAATACAAGAAATAACCTGAGCCTCCTCAGGAGACCCCCCTTGCGAGTCCTCCCTAAAGAGGGAAGCAAAGTATTGTCTTACCTCATTAGAAATTTTAGGGAAGGAAGACAGATGTTCTCCCCCATTGTTCACAAGACCAGAGATAGAATTCCCATGCCTCCGAGCTTTCACCAAATTGAAGAAAAAAGACGTATTTTTATCCCCTTCCTGCAGCCAAACTATTCGAGCCTTCTGTTTCCAATATATCTCTTCCCTCAGCTCCCATTCCTCCAAGGTTCTCATAGCTTGTGCTTCAGCCTGAAGAAGCTCAGGCGTCACTCCAACCTCCCTTAACCTCCTTGTGATACTATCCAATTCTTCCTGAGCCACTGCCTTTTCTTGGAAGACATTCCCAAAACACTGAGAATTCCAGCGCTTAAGCTGATATTTAACATGTTGAAGATGCTTGGAAAAAATATACATTGCCGTCCCATAAGCAGGTCTTCCCCTCCTCCACCATTCTGCCACATAATCCTTCAGAGAAGGGTCACACAACCACATGAGCTGGAACCTAAAAGAAGGCGTACGCAGAGCACAAGTCGAATCAATGACAAGCTTGATAGGCCAGTGATCTGAACCTTTCCAATCCAAGATCTCAGAGCAGGAAGACCACATCCCCCCAACCCAGAAGCAGGACACCAGAAAGCGATCCAGCCTTTCTGCGATGCAATAATCCCCAACTCGACGGTTGTTCCAAGTAAACTGTCCATTACTAGGCTTGATATCAACAAGATTTAAAGAGTTGATGCTATCCCGAAGCAACAAAGCAGAGGGCTCCAGCCTCCCAGAACCACCCTGCTTCTCAGCCAACTCGCAAATAGCATTGAAGTCTCCAGCCATTATCCATGGATGGAAAGGTGCCATAGACCGAACTAACCTGATATGAGACCACAGAGCTTGCTTACCGCGGATATCAGTAGGAGCATAGATATTAGAAAAGAGAATAACCTCCCCTGTCTCAAAGCTAGAAGCAATCATAGACATAGTGGATTTAGAAGACACCCACCAAAGAGGTCAAATTTTCTGAGGATTCCAAAACTAGGCCACACCCCCAGAAGATCCATGAGCACCGATACATTGGCACTCACCACACCTCCATAGCTTAGGTGCCAAGTCAAGCATACTCTCAACAGATAACTTAGTCTCCTGAAGAAAAAACACATCAGGACTATGCTTTCAAACTAAATCATGAACTGCTTTTTGTCGAGGGCCGCTGTTCAAGCCCCTTGCGTTCCATGAAAGAACTATCATTTCAAGGGGCTCGAAAAATGAGAATCCAGAGTCTTTACTGACCCTGACTCAACCAAGTTCTTGCCTGTCAATTTGATCTTTTCCACATCCTTCTTTCTACCTGGTTTAGCAAATTTCTTTGCCCCACCTTTCTTAATATCTTTTTGCAAAATACCCAATTTTGGAGGCTTAGATTTCTTAGCAGAATCCAGATCTGCACTTCGTCCAAGAGGAGAAGAATCCTCCCCCACTGCTGGAATAACGACCAAAGAAACAGGAGCCTCCAGACCTTCTGTCGGCATAGCAGCATCCGTGAGCTCACCAGAATCACCTTGTGGTTCCATAGAAGAATCGAGAACATGTCCCTCTTGAGCAAACCCTTCAATCCCCTGCTCCAAGTTTACCAAACCTGGGTTAACTTCCTAGTGACTAAGGTCGTCCAAAACCTCAAACCTGTTAAAAGTGCCCTCTTCTTGCCTTTCGCTGAAAGGCCTCTTTTGCCCCCTATGCTTATTCCGAGCCTTGATAGGAACAAAACCGTCATTATCTACCCCCGCAGTAGGACCGTAGCCCTTCCCCTTATCCGCCTTGGGAGGCTCCCTAGAGGGCAGAGAAGGCTGGGGATCCACCGGCTTGTATCTTGGACACTTTCTCAGCAAGTGGCCATATTCACGACAGAGCCTGCATCAGAAAGGAAGGGTCTCGTAGTCCAATTGCTGCACCCAAGAATAAGAACCCGCGCACATATCTATTGCATTGGGCAGAGGCTTACTTAGGTCAATTTCAACACAAATTCTTGCAAAAGTCATTACCTTTTTCCCCAAGGTCTGCGACGAAGCTCCAACTGGTTTTCCAAGCAGCGAAGCCAGCAAAAGCAACACATCCTCCCGACAGCATTCCACTGGGAGGCGAGGTAAACAAACCCACACCAGAACGCGATTTGGAAGCTCCTCAGTGGGGTTAAATCCTGCATGCCACGGCTTGATAAACAGCCCCACCTTATTATGAAAATAAGGTCCTCCCTCAAATACCTTGTTACGATCAACTATACAATTAAAGGTAACCATGAAGTAATTGTTAGCCAACAACATTATCTCCATTTCTCCCACCGGCTCCCACGTTCTCTGAGCCCAAAGCTCCAAAAACTGAAGCGAGACCCTCATCCCCAAAAATTTGCAATATAAGGAATGATTTAAGTAGTAATCAATATCGTCAGCAATCATTTCAGGCGGGACAACAAATTTTGGTCTCACCTTGCACCGCTCTAGACAGCCATTAACCTTTGTGATCCGCGAACTAGAGGACAATCCTGCTCCATCCATCCCAGGATCCGCTGCAAAAAGACTGTTATTAAAAGTCGACATCCCATCCTTTGGGGACATCGAGCTAATTGATGCATGCAAATTCAACACAGGGGTAACCCCAGACGCCTCCCCCTTAGAAAAGGTCATCGAACCTTAGGCCAATAGACAAGCCCTAGAAAGGAATGAGGGAGCAAATCCCCCACCACACCCTCCACCCAAACTCCGCAAAACCCACCACTCGAACCCTACCAAAGCCGCACCAGTCAGGGAGAGAGGCAAGCAAGACTAGAAGGGACAGCCACGGACTCCTTCCCAACTCCTTACACAATGAATCTGCACCAGACAGTCACAGGTCCCAGCCACGAGCCAAACACCTAGACGTGTATAAGCTCGGCCCAGATCGCACCAAAAAAACCCCCAATCTTGAATCTCGAACCAGGCTTTCCCCCCAAAGCCAGCCGCACCACATAAGCTGAAAGTCTGCCCCCAGGAGAACAGAAAACACCCACCCAAACTACGCAGTAACAGAAGAAAGCGACCACGAGCTAGGGCTCGGGTGCCCTAGCTCGGCCCACGCAGGAGCAGACCCGTTCCATTTTCCATTCATTTATCATCAAAATATTATTACTCAGAAGTCCTTTTTGGATATTAGGTGATTCATTACCTTATTGTTAGTATGTAGGACTGGTGGTAAATTTTGACAATATCTCCTTTAACCACATCAAATGGGTAGGAAACATACTAGCTAATTGGATTTCTAATCAAGATGTATCACTATGGGGAAAGAAAGGTGTAGTTAATATTAAGTGGATGTGGTAGTTTCCTAGTGAATCCCTAATGTTATTAAGTAAAGACCATAATGCTTTCTCCCCTTGTTAAAAGGGTTGGGTGGTAGATCAAATGTCACATCAATAGGCTACAAGGATAATGATAGATATATAATGGGATATATGATGTTTGGACATTAAAGATATAATCTAATAACATATATTACATGTTAATATAATGATTGATTTCCCCAGAGGTGGCACGTGTAGCATGAGTCCAACATTCATTATAACACACTCTAGGTTGGTTTTAGTAGAGGTGGAAGGTAACCACTATCTTCCTTTTCCTTGATAAATATTCTAAATCTTGGACAATGGTGCTAAGCATTAAATCTAAGGGTGGCCCAATAGAAAGGGAGTGTCAAAGGAGGCAAAGATATAAGTGAAATCCATTTTAATAGGGTATGGATGAAGAAATTTGGTTATTAGGAATAGAAATGGTCATGTGAATAGAGGTTAATGGTGTTTGATAGAGTGGATTGGCATATTGTTTGGAAAATGGTATTGAATCTATGACAGGTATGGTTGGTTGGCTCAACATGATTGGGATGGAAGCTTGAGGAATAGATACATTGATTGATTGATATATGGGAATGCTTGCAATAGATATGTTGTGTGATGATATGATGTTTGTAACTTGGGCTTGTTCTCTAAGTGTGACAATGTCAAAATGTGTTAGCCCACAATACCATGTCCCACTTTTTGGCCAAAGTGGGACATTGAAATCAACATTTTTTAGTAAATTTTCACTTTATGAAACCTATATCAACTAAACCATCAATAATTTGGAGATGATGTGAACTAGTGATCTGTGAGGATTTGTGTGTAGATTCTAAATATTTTAAAATTTAAAAATAAATTGTGATTTTTTTTATGTAACTTTTAATAACTTGTAATTATAGTAAACACTATTTTTAAAAAGTTATGTTTATGTCATAACACAACTCTTTTTTATTGAAAGGATAAAATTATAATTTTTAAAAATATAGATTTGTAACATCAATATCTAGTGCATGGTTATATTTTTTCATAATTTTTTGTTGCATATTTTTTAATTAATTTTTTAAGTTAAGAGTAATTATAATTTGGACATAGGTGTATGTCATAACACATAAGTTGTTTTGTATGTATTGAAAATTTTATTTTTGTTGAAACAAATATGTCAATACCTAGTGCACACATAATTTTTAGAATTTTTTTCTCTAATTTTCTATTTTTTTGTGTGTGAAAAAAATACCTTGACGTTTGGTGAAAAAACTACATTCACAAGAAATAAAAGATAAATATAATAATAAAAATAAATATATTCAAAATTATACTTTTTGGAAAGTTTATGATAAGGGCTACATAGTTACAAAACATAATTTTTAAATGACTTTATTTGATCCCTCAAAAGGTAAAGAAAAAGTGTTTTTTTTTTGTCAGCATTTTGTTAAGTGCGAAGGAGACTCCATTGTGGGTATGATTTAAGACTAGAGGTGTTCTATCCAAGGGGGTTTGATCTAAGGGGATCTTATCTAACCCTCTTCACTTAAAACCCTTTAGATGGAACCCCTAAAGGATTAAATCATTAATTTTTCTAAAAAATATGTGATTTCAAGTAAAAATTAAAATTAGGATGTCCCAAGTTTGGGACCCATTATTGTGGGATGACCCAAATTTGAAGGATGTTTAGCACCTTTTTGTGCTAGTGTAAGACAATATTTGTTTGGGTCCATAGAAAAGACCATCAATAACCTTTATTACATATGGGTCTTGTTGCATCTCTAATATTTTTTCTTGTGTCGATTCAGTAGAATCATGTGTAATTTCTTCTATAAAAATATCTGATGAGGAAGGTTGTGGTGTTTGATATGTACTAGGGTTGAACAACTGAGGAGGCATGCTAAGGTTGTGTATCACCTATGGTTGTGTTAATGTTTGACTCACTTTGATTTGAATCCATGAGTTTCTTATATTGAGACATTGTTGTAGGCATACAAATTTGAAGACCTCATGAGATGATAATGTAAGATGAAAACAAAATGATTTGATATGGATGTGTTGTTTCTAATTGAATCTTCTAAAGATATAATTGTAGATTTGGACAAAGTATGTGATTATTTTTTTATTTTTATTTTTGTGTCTAATTGATGTAGGATAAAACATCAATAAGTCAAAGTTAATCTAGATATTCGTGTGGTGATAGATGCTAAGATTTGGATTTTTTCACTTGAACTAGACTAATGAGTCTAAGAAAGAGGATGGGAGTGGGTTTTACTAACTCAAGAGTATCCAAGTTAGTGATAAATTATGGTATATCTAAGACTAGATTATGACTCTTTTGATTGTTGGATATTTGGATGACTAATTATGATGAATAGAATTTATTTTTCTAAGCCTAGGATAATAACTCTAAAGTCCAAAAAGGGGTGATATGGGATGGATATGGATTATGATTCGGTTGTGGATGATGAAGGTGAATTCAAGATTCCTCACTTCGAATTTTAGGAGAAAATCTCTTTAAATTTTCTTGACCACCTTAATGGGTATGGTGAAACTTAGGAGGCATCCTCCTCCACAAACAATTTACATGAATTAAAAAAGAATAACCATCAACTCCAATCAGCATGCAACAAGCAAGAACACGACCTAGAGATAATGATTGTGATATTGATTGGTTTGTCCTTTTTTATCGAATGACGCATCCTATTATTTGCCTAGATATTTTATATAGACATGTTTTTTCGTATATCTGATTTAGGTGGTGGAGAGTGTATGTATAAAGTATTATTGGGCCACAATAATACTGAATCTTGGACAACCAGGATACAACATGCAAGCATTTATAATATTGAATGCGTTACAGCCTTGACAGTCTATAATCTCCCAACCTACCCACTTTCTGCAGAGTCGTCGTAATGCTCCTCCATGACTTTTGTAGTAGTGAGCTGTCAATTAATCAATATTGTTAGATTTTAAAGCGCAGAGGGAAATGAAGCCAACGACCTAAAAGTAAACGACTGCATTGTACTGCCTGGGAAAGAGCTGTTATGGCCCATGTGGGGGTTGGCCATCACTTAATACACCACTAGTCCTCCTCATTCGGAAGATGGTGACTCCATAGTTATCCATCTCTTACAGTTAATGCCTCTCAGTTTCTTTAGACATGCAGGGTCTTTTATTGCTTTTATAAAACGAGGACGACTGTGGGAGCCCATTACTATAGCATAGCAGAGCAGGCAATGGGGATGTACGTTGGTTCATTGTTGCTCCTCATGTTCTGCTGCAGCTGCTTATGTAATGTTAAGGCACAGCCTGCCTACTTTGTGTTTGGAGATTCACTGGTCGACAATGGCAACAATAATTATGTTGCCACCACAGCCAGAGCAGACAGCTATCCCTACGGAATAGATTATCCCACTCATCGACCTACTGGTCGATTCTCTAATGGGCTCAATATTGCAGATTTTATAAGTACGTACACTCAGAAAAAGAATAACTGAATGCTGCACCAAGTACATTCTTCCCGTTTCTGATGGCATACGGTGTATCTAACTCTATAAGCTTTGAATGAATGTCTTTATATAAATCTTTTAATTATTTCCGGATTGTATTTAGACTGTTACAAGGTAGCTTTCATCTATGGAAAGTTATAGAGGATTGCTTTTGAAATTAATTATGTATGTTTTTGAATGATATTTCAGATCACATTCAATGATTCATCCTTATTATCTTCTTTTTGGAAAGGATGGTGGACCATTGGCTGTGATCCAAGATGTGATCCATCATTAGGAAGAGGATAGTGATGATGGATCACTGACTGTGATATGAAATGACCATTCAAAAACATGAAGATAGTGATGACGGATCACTAACTGTGATCTGAAATGTCAATTAAAAAAAATACGTAGTTGATTTCAATTTTTTTTTTTTGAATACAACATAGATTGTGGAAAATAACGTTAACAATTTTTGTCTTGCTTTCTTATGCTATCTACTTTTTTCATCTTGATGATGGATCGTTGAATGTGATTTGAAATGTTGATTCAAAAACTTACATAGTTGATTTCTAAAACATTTTTTGAATACACCACAGACTGTGGAAAACTTATATCATCTCTGAAAACTTCATTATGTTATTTTCCTTACTCTTTCTTTCTTTCTTATATTATCTATTTTCTTCATCTTAATGATAGATCATAAAGTATGATCCAGAAACATTGGTGTAAGAAAATTCATGTAATCGAATTCAAGTTTGAAATCACTTATACACACTAATTTTTCCAATAAATTGCAGGCAGGAAGCTTGGGGCAGAATCTGTGTTACCATATTTGGATCCTTCCAATAATGGCGAGGCATTGCTAAGGGGTGCAAATTTTGCATCTGCAGGCGTCGGGATTCTTAACGACACAGGAGTTCAATTTGTATGAATGTTGTATTCTTCATACGCTTATCATTCTTAAAGACTATTATTCATTGCATATCTAAAGAACAATGGGAATTAATTTTGGTTGCAGGCGAATATTATCAGGATCCCTCAGCAGTTCGAGAATTTTGTAGAGTATCAAAACAGGGTGGCGCAGATGATTGGAAGTGATGAAGCCGCCAGACTTGTTGAGGAGGCCCTTTTTTCGATTACTCTGGGTGGAAATGATTATGTTAACAACTACTATCTCACTCCTGTCTCTTTGAGATCAGTGCAGTATACATTACCAGATTACACTCAGTTCATAGTCTCCGAATATGAGAAATATCTCAGGGTAAAATTTCTTTTCCTTTTATCATATTATAATGTTTGTTGGTAGAAAATTGTGTAGCATTTAAATTTTGAATTATTCTGTAAAATATTATATACTTTTTAAATAAGGGAATACTGATAAAAAATAAAATATACAGTTTTTTAATAATAAACATTATAATATATTTATATAAATAGTAAAATATTATTTTTTAATTAAATAAATTATTAATTATGATAAATTTTATAGAATTTAGAGTTTTGTTTTTATTTAATAAATAAATATTTAAGATTTAACAATTTTTAAAATATAAATTATTGATTATATAAAAAATAAAATTAGAATGTTGAAAAATAAATCTTATTTTATTAAATTATTGTGAACAATTAAAATTTTATGACTATATTAAACATTAAATATAATTTAAATTTACAATTATTAAATAAATTGATCTTATATTAAAATTTTATGATAGACAATAAATATTTTTTTAAATTGATTGTTAGTCTTTCCAATCCAATGAATAATGATTTATTGTGATAGGCCATCTTTCCATTTAACAAATAAAGATTTATCTAATAATTAAATTTAAATAAATTAATGATTCAAAGGTTAATAAAAATAAGTGGAAGGTTAGAAGGTATATAAATTTTTTTATGATGTTAAATGTTGAAGTTGTTAATTTAATTTTATAGAAGTGTGTACTAACTATCTTAACAAAATTGGTATTAAATTTAGGTTGACTATTTTATTTTTGGTGTTTCTTTAATTCTATTGTTTTTAGATGAAATTATGAATGGTTTTGTTATTTTCTTGTGAGATTATGCTTTGTATTGTTACACACCTTGAATCTTGTGCATCTGTAATGATATCTAATTTTGGGATAGTATGGTGTTAATAAAAATCTTCGAGGCTTATCTAGGTGAAGATTGAAATGTAGAACTTCCTTAATCCTTAATCACCCATTTTTCGTATTTTCATATTAGTTGAAGGCATGAAAGCCTTGTGACTACAATATACCTAAAGTGTAGTATCCATTGTTGAAATATTGATGCAATGCATACTACTTTAATATACTCCGATACACTTTCAAATATACTCTCAAAAAGATATGATGATGTAAGATTTCAAGATGATAAATTCTAGTATTCTAGGACTTGTCTTTCAATTTGACATGCAAAATAATATGCAACAATGCAATTTGATTAAAGGATTAGTTTTGGATGAGTAAAAGTGTATTTGAATTAGGAAGGCACAATTATGGTCATGATTATGTCAAAAAGATAAAAATACATTTGTGATCCAATCAAGGACGAGAAAACTAGTATGAATTAGAATGAATTGAAATGTCAAAAGGTTATAAATTTACTAAGTTTTGTTATTTTGTATGCACAAAAAATCAAAATTAAATTAAAAAATATAAAATTAGTAAAACAAAGACAAATCACTTCTATAACCATATCTCAATTTTATCTTAAGTATTGTATATGCATCAAACTTCTAATAATATTAAATTATTATGTCTAGAGGTGTTCTACAATGTCTGCTTAAACAACACACTCTAAACTTTGACTTGTTCAAGTGGCTCATAGTAAATCACACTAATAAACGGGTCTCAAGAAATCTGATTTCAAATGAATCAACTTAACAAGTCAAAACTTAGAACATGTTGTTTAAGTCCCTTTGTTCTATAATAACAACAGGAAGTCAATCTCTTGACCATGTATATATATAATGGTGCAGCAATTGTATGAGTTGGGAGCAAGGAGGGTGTTAGTAACATCGACAGGGCCATTGGGGTGTGCTCCTGCGGAGCGCGCAACCAGGTCTCGCAATGGCGAATGCGCTGAACAACTACAGGAAGCTGCTTCTTTGTTTAACTCACGACTCAGCTCTGTCATAAATCAACTCAACAACGAGGCTTCTGCGCACGTCTTCACCTTCGCCAACACCTATGCAATGAACATGGGCATATTCAGCAACCCTGCAGCATACGGTATTTATTTCTCTTTTCCTCTCCTTGTCAACTAAAAGGCCTTGTCTAGTGTTCCAAGTAAGAGTATAATGGCGTTTGTGGTATTAGGATTCGAGGATTACACGAATGCGTGCTGTGGACAAGGAGTATACAATGGTATTGGGCTGTGCACATCAGCGTCAAATCTATGTTCAAACAGAGACGTCTATTTGTTCTGGGACAACTACCATCCCTCTGAAAGGGCAAACAGGATTATCGTCGACCAGATTTTTGATGGGTCGTCTTCTGTAATGAGCCCTCTCAATCTCAGACAGATGTTGAAGCTTCAAGACTGACAGAAAGGTGACACCAGATTTATTCAATTGAAAGCTTCAAAGAAAAAGTTGTTTCACTCTCTGACCAAAAGGCTTCACCTCCATTTCTTAATTATTCTGCTGCATCCTTTATTATTTATATCTTTGCACTATATATTTGCATTACAATTATTTGTAATAAATTAATTGTTAATATTGTGTTTATGTCTTTAAAGAGACATTAATCACTAAACTTTGTTGTAATTGGAAATAAGATTATAAGTTGTATTAGATGTCACATTTTTATTGTTATTCGTCATTCAGTAAGGAACTAATTAATAGAAGTCAAACTGTATCTAACTTCTTTATTTGAGTTAGTATATAAGTTAATAAAATTTTGAAATCTCTTAGTCATTAGCTTTCTTATTTGAAATAGTCCCAACTTGTTATGAATAATGCAGATTCTTATATTTCAAGCATTTATGATATCTTTTCATAATTTAAACACATTTTCTACTTATTTTAAGTTGACATTTTTACTTAATGTGACTATTGGTAGTTGGTTAACACACCAAAATATTTGAATTGAACACCTAAAATGTCATATTTAAGGACATGCCCTAGGACACTAGTTATGACTAGTTTATCATCACAAAGATTCAAAATTATAGCAGATCGTATCAAGAGCATTATCAAGTTGAAGTATTTATGTACTGCATCAATCATTGATAGATATTACATCTACAGGTTTTACATCAAATATATTTTATGTCTTCAAAGTTGTGCAATCAACAATAGAGTTTTGACTAGGAGTTAAGGAGGTTTTGTGCTTCAATTCTTTTAAAGAAAATCTCAAATGACATTATATCACTTTATTGGTCCCAAAAGTATACAGATTCATAAGTGTGCATGTTTCAAAATATTGGTGTAGCATAAGAGAAAATCACTTTTATATGGACATAAATTGCACTACTATAGGTTGTAATGATAGATTATGGAATCCAAACACATGAAAGAGGTCAAAGATAGACTTGTGACAAAGTTACATGTCCAATTCACAATTCTTAGATCCAATCATCAAACACATTGCACACATACATCTTCCACATCAACTCCAACTCAACAAAAGAGCTAAATGATTATAAACTCTAATCTACATTATCAAAATTATCAATCTTCTTCCTTATATATTTAGCAATATATTATTAAAACCTAGATATTTGTAGAGGTTCTTTTTATCTAAAACATTTTAGTGATCTTCCTTATATTATGAATTCTTTGTTGGGAAATGTGTGGTGTACACCTTGCATAATGAAATAACAATGATACTAATGTAAAAAATAAATATTCTTGATTGTGGCACATATCTTAGATATATGGTAACCACATGGGTTAGACATTCTTGGGGACATGTGTATGTTCTATGAGACATTAGGATAAATATTTAATGTGTGTGTCATATTGATAAATATTTTAAGAAAATTTAGTATCAGGGGGTCATTGTTTTGATGTATATGGTATATATGTAACATCACTTAGTAGTTTTGTACAAAATTATTCTATAAAAGTAAACACATGAGTAGTTGTTGAGGTTGGATTATGTAACCTTTAGTTTGTTGGCTAAGGTTTGATTGAACATCTCTTGCAGTTTGTGTATGTACAACATGGATCGAGATGTGTAATTACATGGTACTCACTTACTTGATCACATGAAGGAATTCAATTAGGGTGTTTGATGCTTCATAAGCTTGCATGGAGACTCTGCAAGTGTATTGTAATCTTATTTCTTGAAATAATACATTGAGTGTGTGAGTGCTTCTGTAGGCTAAATTCTTCCCTTTAGAGGGTTTTCTTAGGATACATACAGTGTTATCTTGTGGTATGTTTATTATTATTATTATTATTATTATTATTATTATTATTATAGATTTTGAATTTTTCTTCACATTTATTTATCTCATTAGGGTTATGAGAAAATGATAATTTTTATTACAAATTTTAGATTTCATTTAGTATTAGATTCTAATTCTCAGGTTGTGGGAGGATAGATCTTCTTGGTATTGTTAACTCTTGGTTTGAGTGGATCTTGTGCATATTTGGATCCATGGTCTTGAAGGAAAAGATTAAAATTAAAGGTTGACATGATTTTCTATAGGGATATGCTAGATATGTTGGGGTCTAGTTGTATGGGGGGTTATCCCTTGATCATTGCCAACTCAAGAGGGTTGAACCCTAGCAAGTGACACGACCATGGCTACTCTGCTCCACCCACCATTCACCATTTCCTTTGCCTAAAAATCACCAAGAGCTAGTTGAACTAGGCTAACAAGTCTTGCATCTTGCATACCACTACCATTGGTTGTGTTTCTCACCCTTAGCCTAACAATCACTAGAACAATGACAAGACTTTATTTTAAAAGAATAATAAAATAATTTATTAGGGAGGCATAACTTTCATCCATGGTATTATATTTTTTATTTTTTATAATAGACAAAAAGCTTTTTCTAAGTACAATGTAGTGGTATTAATGATTTTTTTAAAATTGGAGTTGTCTATACCCATAAATTAGTGCAGTGCTAGTTTGTAGATTCTAGTGTTGGTGATCCTTTGTCCATCATGATGCATTGGTGCACTATAGTAGAGAAACAATGAGATGGGTGAATAGAGTACTTGTGATTCATGATATAGTATTTTCAGATGTTTTGAATTTTAAATTGATATAAACTATTAAAGTGTAGACCTCTTAAATTAGTTTATGTTTTAAATTTTTATATTTAAAAAAAATTATTTAAATATGTTTTTTTCATTTTTTTAAGATAAGCACTACTAGAGGGGGTAGCTGCCTATATTACTTTTTCAAAAGAAACCAATTACATCTTAAACATAGGCATCATAGTTTGTGATACAAGAAACCCACACCATCAGCAAAATCCAATAGTCTTATTACATCACTTTTAGAGATCAAACCAGGATTGGCCTCCAAGAAAGAAATGAACTCACTAACACTGTTTTTCTTCTCCACACCCTTCTTAAAAAAATTCCATGCTTTCTGCAATTTTACCTCCTTCTCACTGTTCAGGTCCACGATGCCCACCATAATCCCCGAGGTAGGAACAATAGAAAGATTATCTATTGCCTTCGTTCTTGCATTTAAAAGATCTCTTCACACAGTCCGGTCAGCAATGCGGATCCCCCACAATGTGTACCCGAGAACCTGAATATATGTGGAGAAGCAGCAGACAAACACAAGCCCATCATGGACGTGTCTACCTACCCGGAAGTCCTCCCTAATGACCTTCAAGATTGCCCCACACATTTCAGTGTCACCTCTTTGAAATAGATAAGCAATTTGTTCCATGCTCGACTCACTACGTGGCTCATTACGAGTTTCCCTCCCACACCTGCAGTCAACACCAATTTTTTTTGCCATATTACTCCACCACAAACTAACTACCCCATGCCAAATACACTAGCATATTAAATAGGCCTGAAACACCAACATAGAAGAATCACCAATGTCCATCTGTCACTATATCGGATTGGCGCCAATCACCAAGTTAGAGCATCCAAGAAACAATCTTGGTAAAATATGATAAAATCCTAGCATACCAAAGAAAAGACATTCCACTACCAACACATCCTCCTAAGTATGCACTTCTCACAGAAAAATAGGGATTAACTTTTAGATCATAGACTTTTCCTTGGAAATGATTACTTCCAGATGGACTGAGACATATTAGTTGTGATAAATTCAGTTTCAAAGCTTTCTAATGACACACCCAAATTTTCCAAGAAGCCCATGGCCAAATTTGATTCTCTGTATACATTAGTAATTGAAAATTCTCCAATTTTATCCAAGCATTTCCAAACTTTTTTATCCACAGTTTTAGTTTTCAATTTTGGACGACCTTTTTATTGACAACATTGATACAAATTTGAGAATCCCCTTCAATATCCACATTTCTGATACCTTTTTCCAAACAAAACCAAAAACCACTCGCGAGTTCCTCCATTTCCACTTCATTGTTGGTTGTCACACCAAGCTTTCTTGATTATGCCCAGATACAATCACCCCTTTCATTTTTTATTATACATCCTGCCCTAGCTGGCCCAGGATTCCGTTTAGCAGCACCAACGAAGTTTAACTTAAATATGCCCTTCCCCGATGAAAGCCATTAGCTTCACTTCTATCCTTTGATTTGCTAGTTACATTTCCAACAAGGGGCTTCAACTTATCCCACTTCTTTTGAATTGCATTATGCCAACTAGAAACTTGAGGCACCAATTTTAATCTCACTTTTGAATTCACCACCTCACAAATACCACCTTCAATCTTTCAAATTACTGCATTAACACTAAGACTTTGATCACGAAAAATTCTCGAGTTACGCTCTTTCAATAAATGTCACACCACCATAGTGTTAAAAATAGAAAACTAAAAGAAAACAAAATGCCAGTACACAGATAAAAAACAAAAAATTGATATTGAGCAATATACTCTGATTAAAAATCACAAAGGCAGAGAAAAAACTTCATATTTTTATTCATAAATGTGCAGCAAATATCTACACAGCTTTATTCAGAAAATATGAAATATATAGAGCAATTATAAAAGTTTCTAAAGTATGTTGGGAAACTTTCCCAACTTAAAATCAAAACTATGGGAAACTATCCCATTTACAACCACAAAAAACAGATTTTATTACTATTTTAACATCCTCCCTAAAATCTGATTTATGTGACAGCTTTCATTCCTAAAAGATTCTTCAATCTATTGAAATCTTCCTCTTTCAAAGGCTTTGTCAAAATGTCAGCAACTTGATCTTTGGACCTGCAATAAGAAAGTTTAATTTCATTATTTTTAACCAACTCCCTAATTAAATGAAACTTGATGTCTATGTGCTTGCTTCTCCCATGAAAGACTGGATTTTTAGAAAGTGCAATAGCTGATTGATTATCACAAAATATAACTGTTTCTTCCATTTGAGGCTGCAACAATGCTTCCAGCATTTTTCTTAACCAAACTATTTGACAACTTGCTGAAGTGGCTGCCACATATTCTGCTTCTGTTGAAGACAATGCAACAATGGGTTGTTTCTTTGAGGACCATGAAATTACACCTGAACCAAGATTAAAAACATACCTAGAAGTACTTTTTCTATCATCTTGATTTCCAGCCCAATCACTATCTATATAACCAGTTAACTTCAAATCATTCTTCTTTTTATAAAAATTCCATGATTTGTTGTCCCTTTCACATACCTTAGTATTCTTTTACCTGCTTGTAGATGTGTATCATGTGGATCCTCCATAAATCTGCTTATCAAGCTTACTGCATACATGATATCTGGTCTTGTTGCAGTTAAATACATTAAACTTCCAACTAAACTTTTATACAAAGTAGAATCTACTTTTTTGCTTTCATCATTTTTGCTCAACTTCACACCCATGGCAATAGGTGTAATTGTTGATTTACTATTTTCCATCTTGAACCTTTTCAAAATATCATTTGCATACTTTTCTTGTGAAATAAAAATCCCATCACTATTTTGAGTTACTTCAATACCAAGATAATAATGCAACAAACCAAGATCAATCATCTCAAATTCACCCTTCATTTCCATTGAAAAATCTCTAAGCATGTTTTCATTATTTCCAGTATAAAGCAAATCATCAACATAAATGCAAACTATCATAACATCTCTTTGCTGATTTTGTTTTAAGAATAAGGTGGGCTCATAAGGGCATTTTTCAAAACCATTTTTCAAAAAATATGATTCAATCCTTTCATACCAAACTCTAGGTGCCTGTTTTAAACCATACAAAGCTTTCTTTAGTTTGAGCACTTTACCTTTTTCACCATTAATCTCATAACCAGGTGGTTGCTCAATGTAAATTTCTTCCTCCAATACACCATTCAAGAATGCTGATTTTACATCCATATGAAAAAGTTTCCAACCCTTTTGAGCTGCAAGAGCTAAAATCATACGAATAGTATCCATTCTAGCAACAAGTGCAAAAACTTCATTATAATCAATACCTGATTTTTGTTTGTAGCCCTTCACTACCAACCTGGCCTTGTATTTATTCACTTTACCTTGCTCATTGTACTTTGTTTTATACACCCACTTTACTCCAATTGGCTTCTTATGCTCAAGAAGATCTGCAATTTCCCAAGTTTGATTCTTTTCTATGGCTGCAATTTCTTCATTCATAGCTTTAATCCATTTATCATCATTTATAGCTTCTTCAAAAGTAATAGGATCACAATCAGCAAAAAATTGAAAATGACAAGTATCTTCATTTACCTCTGATGTTTCTTGATATATGTCAGACAAGCTCCTTGTTTTCTGCCACCTTTTTGGAGAAACAGAGGTGGATGATGAAACATTACCATGACTAGGTGGAGATGAAGAAGAAATTCTTCTTAATGCTGATTGTTGAATGCTACTACTAGCTCCTGTGTTTGCAACTTCATCTTGAATATTAACTTGCTGATATTTCTCTTTTAGATTCCAACTCCACTCCTGATCTTCAATAAAATTTGCATCTCTACTTA
Source organism: Sequoia sempervirens (assembly GCA_007258455.2). NCBI lineage: Eukaryota > Viridiplantae > Streptophyta > Pinopsida > Cupressales > Cupressaceae > Sequoia > Sequoia sempervirens. The sequence continues at coordinate 421 of VDFB02288230.1, read as the reverse complement.
TAACCAACTTCTTTGTCTCAGGATTGTACAACCTATATGCTTTAGATTCTTCACTGTACCCAAAAAGATACATTTTTCTACCTTATCATCCAATTTACTTCTAAGTGCATCTGGAACATGAGAATAAGCCATACAACCAAAAATTCTTAGATGATCTACCTGAGGTTTGTATCCTCCCCATGCTTCTTCTGGTGTCATGCCCCAAACTGAATTTGTAGGACATCTGTTCAAAATATAACTTGCACAGCAAATTGCTTCTGCCCAAAAATCTTTTGGTAAATTCTTAACATTAAGCATACTCCTTACCATATTTAAAATTTTTCTGTTTTTCCTCTCAGCTACACCATTGTTCTGTTTTTCCTATCAGTCCTTAAAATTCTGGGAAAATAACCACTTTTCTTTTCAACTGATTCTTTAAATT
>VDFB02288229.1:0-16994 GCA_007258455.2 Sequoia sempervirens | reverse complement strand
GTCATTTTTAAGAGGGAAAAATTTTCAGAAAAATTAGAAGAGTTTCTTTATCAATGAGGAAAGCTACTCATCTAATGATGATGACCAAGCTACTTTTGAAAATGAAGGAGAAAAGGATATTTTCATGGATATGGAAATATCTGAAGAAGATGTAGAAATAAAGTTTGAAATTGTTGATGGTGTTGAAGTAGACCTTGAGGAATAATTGCTCTTTGTTGGAGAGGAAATGAAAAGGTTAAATAAAATAATTGAAAAAGAAGTTAAAGTCAAAGAAAAATTATCTCAGAATCTTGAGAAAGAGGAGAAGATGGTCATTGGTGTGAAGATTCAAGTGCAAGAGGAAAAGAGGATTAAATTATTTTTTACTAAAAGATTGCTATCAAGAGATAAGGATTGTGAAAAACTTGAAGCAAAGATTATGTCACTAAGGAAAGACCTTGAAAAAGTAAATCATTATCTAAAGTTAAAGTTTGGGAAGAGCACTAAGATCTTAGATTAGATAAAAGAAAGCCAGCGATCACCGTATATCAAAACTGGTCTTGGTTTTACTGATATACAAAAGAATAAGGTGATCAAGAATCCTATGAAATCTATTGTTGATAATCCAAAAGAGAATGGATCCAGAAGTTCAAAGTCTGATAAAGTTGTAGAAATCAATGAAAGCAAGATGTTGAATGATGGTTTCATCCAAGTGCACATGTAAAATAGAAGATTGAAAATACAAGCTTCTTGAGGACAAGGATATAATAGCAGGTTCAATCATTATTTTTTAGTTACTATTTTAATTGCAATCATTTTGGTCATAAGGTAGTGAATTGTAGAAAGGCTCTTGGAAGAAGAAGTATTTTTTTTAGCAAAAATGCATTTTCACCTTGTATAATTTTAAAATTATTTTTCACTAATTGAACAATTTTGGACATATTGCTAGAAACTGTAGAATCAATCTTGTGAGTCCTATTATACAAGATACAAAAGTAAATAAGTCAAAATGTCAAAGTAGTGAAACATAAAAGGTTTGGAAGAATAAACCATAGGAGCAAAGATCAAGGAAATCCATGGTGACTTAGACTATACTACATGCCCAAAAGGAGAGGAATCTATGGATCATTGACAAAAAATGTTCAAGTTGTTGGAAGTTGGAAGTCTTCCATTGATGATGCAGTTTGGCAATGTGAGCTTGAAGTGTATCTATATTGCTTGATCCATTTTTTTCATTGATGTCAAAATTGTTATGATCATCCTATAATAGTTTGGAAGTATTTTTGGTGACATATGTATAGTGCAAGTTGGTCTGGAAAGAATGGCTTATCAAGAAATTGGATAAGTATTTCCTTTGATAGTTTTGTGGTTCAGTGCATCATTTTTTTGGGTTTGCACTTCACCGCAAGTTGGTATAACCTTCTATGATTCTAACTACAGTTTTGAGTTCATCAAATGCAGCTATATTCAATATTTTATGACATTATGTGAAGTTTCCCAAAAGATGTGGATGATAGTGACATCCTTGTTTATCGTAGTTACCCTTTGTACAGTGCATTAGTGTGGGAGATTCTGCATTTATTCATGGATAATTAATTTTTTTTTTTGATGATGAAGACAAGCTAATAGATATCGGTTGAATGTGAAGTCAAAGGAAGATAGAGCTTTGAGGTCACATGTTTGGAAAATTACATGTACACTTGAAGATGTTGTGCTTAGGTCTATTTTTTGGCTGACCTAACATGTTTGATGTTTTGTGGAGGAAAACAAGTAACTTTATCTTATGTGGTATTTATATTAGGTCCATGGTGACCTATCTTGATGTAAATTAAATTTTGGATCAAGGCAGAAAGTGTGGATAATTTTTTTTCAGGATGACATACTTAATTTTGTGTGTTACTTCTAATTAGGTTGACCTAATTGAAGTTACACTTGATATGGATATATATATATATAGGAGATTAACTTTGAAGTTTGAATGTGTGGATGAGAGTGTGTGTGCATAATGAAGAGATGGCAGATAATATGTGAGTGTTGAAGAGATATATAACATGTATGGCGGTTCACCTACATGTGTGTGATCCAACATTAAATAGATTATGAAAAAATTAGAGTATTGATTCAAATTAGTGTGGAGATCATTTTTTTGCTTCATTGGAACTATAATCCAACATATGATAGATGTTATTGTATCAGTTCAAATAGGAAGTATTACCAACCCTTCTTTGTTCTTTCTTTGTGGGTTGTGAGCCTTTTTGGATAGTGTGTTCTGGTAGAGAGCCCTTGTGTAATATACTATTTTTGGATATAATATATCGTGAGATAACCCTCACTGTGGTTTTTCCCTTTTTGAGTTTTTCACGTAAAAATACGAGTGTTCATGTGTCATTTGATTTTGTGGATGTCTTCATGTTTTAATTCATCATTGTAGTTATATTTATTTTGATAATTCGACGGCTTATGTTTAATTGGTTTAAAGGAATACTGATGCATCCCCCCTCTTAGTATTCTAGGAATTCAGCAATTGGTATCAAATATTGGATTCCTAGAAGGAGCTTGATCACTTTGGGAAGATCTTGGAGTTTGAACACATGGCTGATCAAAAGTATTCTATTCCTTCGAAAGAGATTCCTATTATTGAATACATAGAAAAATATTACATGTTAGACAAACATGGGGAACTCAAGGTTACTCTTAAAGATATTAATAGAATTAAAGATGACAACATAGATCTAAAGGAGAATCTAAAAGAGGCAAATGGGTGCATAAGAAAATTGTGAGAGTAGATCAGGAAATTCAGAGAAAGGCATAAGGAAGTCAATGAACAATTGAGGCAAGAAAATGAAGACATCACTAGATTAAGAGTACAAGTGGAAGAAAAGATAATAATTAAGGAATTTTCTAATACAATGATAAAAAGAAAGACTAATGGATGCACTAGACTTGAACAAGAAGTGGCAAATCTAAGATCAAATCAAGAGAAAGAAAGAATTCATTAAGAAAAATTTAAGACAAGTTCTACAATGCTTGATGAATTGATTGCAGGACATAAAGTATCTAAGGATAAGAGTGGTTTGGGACTTGAAAAAGGAGAAATATCTAAAGAAGATCGGACATCTAATGTAAAGAAGAGCAGTGAACCAAATAAATATGAAGGCAAGAGGAACTATGGCAATTTTTGAAATCAAAGAAGAAAAACTAGAAGACCCCCTATTAGACAACCAAATGCTCAAAGGTACCAATATTTCAATGGTTTATTTTATTTTTTCAATAAATTTAGACATAGAGCTATGGAATCTAGAAGCAAAATGAATTAGAATGTTACATCCTTTACTAGACAATGTTTTACATGCAATAAATTTGGGCATAGAGCAAGTGAATTCAAAAGTCAAATAATGAATGCATATAATAGTGGTAGAATGATCCAATCTTTTAATGGTTATTTTTATGTATGCTATGGATTTGGAAACAAGGTCAATCAATGCAAATTTATAAAAAATGGAAGAAATAATTTTCAAAGAAATATCATATGCAACAAATGTAGAAATCCTAGACATATTGCTAAATTTAGTAAAAATAAAAACACAAGGACGAATGATGCGATGAAGAAAAATGAACTAGTCAAGAAGATTGATCCAAATTAAGTGAAAAAGGAAATGGAAAATATATGAAGAAAGAAAGAAGAGATTGAGGATAAAGGAGAATTTGTACCAATCTTTGGTGTAGATGTTTCCTCTGATAACTGATCCCAAAGCTATGGCTTAGGGGGGGCTTTACTGATAATCATATAACCTCCTACCGATATGATGTGTCATGGCTTGACATGAAGATATAAGATAGAGATGATCCATATGAATCTTTTGGAGAAAATTATAGAAGACAATATTCTAATACTACAATTTGCAAAGCTTTTGAAAGTTGGCTATGCATAAGGTTTTGAAGTTTACTAGTTTTTGTCTAAAGCATTTATTGCCGAAATGGGTCAAATCAAAGAGTTAAAAGCATTCTTGGGAAGACAAATTCATTTCACTATACACATTCATTCAAAAGGGAAGAGAAGTTTAGAAGAGAAAATTGAAGATTTCAACACATCTCTCAGTGGCCAAACATCAAAACGCTAAGTTCACTAAGCTAACTAAGAGGTATTTTGCAATTCCTACATATTCCAATCTTTCAAAATTTCTTTTTGATAGTAATATAAGTGTAATGAATTCACTGAAGGTTGTAGATGTCTCACAAAGACCACAACCTAAGATTAAAATACATACTACCAAAGTTTTGTTAGATGATCCGTCAGGTGCATTCTCTAGCACTCCCTATGGGTTCTTACCCATAAAAGACATTAAAGCATATATTCATTGGAAAATGGAGGAAATTTCCTCTAGTACATTATTTATTCTATGGGAATAAGAGTTGGAAGAGGATGATGACACTTTAAAATCAGAATACAAAGCCCTAAATGAGAAGAGGTTGGATGTGTGGAAAAATTTTCTGACGTTTGAAGAAAAAGAGAAGTGCACTAGAATGGTGCTGAGAAAATTTCATGGTGAATCCATATGGATTGATGGCCCTTACATGATAACTATGAATGATGATCCTAGAACTGCACAAACACAAAGAACAAACACATTATTAGTCCAATATGCAAGTTTGAAACAACATTCCCCATCAAATTCTTTTGAAACATGAAAACAAGAAATAAGTGAAGAACACAAGTAAAAAAGCTATTAAATCCTATTTAAATGATCAAACTCTCAATCCAATGGGGGAATTGGTGCAATTTTGATGTGGAAAATTTCCCTTTCCTAATTCCTTGCAAGTTTGATGATCAATGGTGAAGATTTGATGCTCCTTGATGAAATTTCTCCATAACCTAGCTATGAATTGATGAAAATGGATGAACTTGATTCAAAACATGAAGATGATAACTTTTCACTAGTTGTGGATGAAAATGCCTAAAATTTTGGATCCAAAATCAAGAAGAGAGCCTTCTATTTATAGAAGAGAATGATGGAGGATGAGGCAAAATGGATGAATGTGGGATCAAACACTAACCAATAGCATAATGCCACTTGTCAACATGTGAGTGGACAAAGGTGGAGCACATTTGGATGAATGTGCATATTAATGCAATTAGGTGGAATTTCAAAATTGGAGAAGTGACAAGTTGGAGGGAGAGAAGAAATGAATTAAATGCCACTTGGCTCAAGAAAAGGACATGTAAGAGGCCTTCAATGCCTTGTTAGATGGACAAGTACTTTTGGGGGGAGATTTCAAATTTGAGGAATATTCCATCCTTTGATGCCTTTTTGAATGAGAAAGGAATATTTATAAATTAATTAAATTGATTTTCATGAGCAAGTTGCAAAAGATAGAGGATTTGAGAGATTAAGATTAGGATTAATCATGATTTGATTAATTTAAGAGGATATTAGCTGATTGGACAATTTGATTTAGATTTTAGGATTTAAATAAATCAAAGTGAGAGGAATAATGAATTTAGACTTAATTAAATAAAGTTTGATTTATTTTAATTAAAGAGGATGGTGTTAGATTAAATAAAATAAAGATTTATTTATTCAATTTAAGGTGGGTGACTTTAGAGCTTAATTAAATAAACTGAATTATTTAATTAAAAGAGGGACTATAGGATTAATTAAACAAAGTGATTTATTTAATTAATAGGAGATGATGACTTAATTAGATAAATTTGATTTATTTAATTAAGAGATGAAATGTGATGAATTTAATTAAATAGAGATTATTTAATTAAATTGATTAGTAAAGGAGATGATTTAGGACAAACTTGTGTTAGGAAAATCAGGATCAAGTGTATAGGATCAATCACTATATTTTTCATGTCTACAATACCTAAGGAAGCAAATAGAGAAATAGCTAGTTTTTGGTCCTCTGGACTAGTTCCAAAACAAAAATCTATCAAAGTGAAGAATGTAATGGAAAAGATAAGTGCTATCCTTGATAAAAAAAGAAATCACATTGGACTATAGTAGAAACCTAATAGGACAGTATGCTACAATGCACATAGTTCACAAGATTTATCACCCAAATAGAAATAATATAGTCTTTTCCATCATCATCCATGTGACACAAGATATGATTGAAAATGGTGCTGACTATGACTTTGGTGAATTACTCCAAAAATAATTGTTGAAAAACCTAAAGGAGATCAAGAAGAAGAAGAAGCATACATTCAGGTATGGAACATTGGTAATCTGTCTACTTTTCTACTTCATGAAGGAAGTTTTAGTAGTTGAGAAAGTAAGTTGGATAAATGCAGAACCTATTGCGCATTAAATAGAAAACCATATGAAAAAACTTGGAGGTTCGGATGCTCAAGATTATTCCCTTGCAAAATTATTTGGAATATGTCAAAGGAGAATGAATAAAAGGATGAAAATTCCTAAGATTGTGGTGGCAAGATACTTTTAAAAGACATTAAATTTCTTATCTCCACTGAATTTTTCTTTATGGAAGCATTTGAACCTAGGACTATTTGGATCTTGAAACTGAACTATGAAGTGTCAAAACCAAAAGTTTTTAACTATGCAGAAGTACTACTAAGCAGCCACAAAGACCTCAACAAATCAAGGTTAGGGGATAGGACTAGAGCTAAGATGAGTGCAGAAGCCTCTGACAGCTCTAGGAGGATAGGTAAGAAGAGAAAAAGCATAGACAACCCTCCAATTGCAAGAAAAGTTCAACAAGAAGTTATAGGAGAAAATGACATTGATGTTGAAGAAGAAACAATTCATATAGATGATGCTCAACATGAGCATGAGACTAGAGACAGAACTATCAATGCAAAAGATATGGATGAAGTTATAAAGGCCTTAGAAGAGATAGATCTTAGTACAAGTATTGATGCATCATTGTCTGTTATGGAAAATTTTAGACTCTTGGTTTACTCTTTCAAAGAATATGCCTTTAGACTAAATGGAAAAATTGAAATTGAATCAAAGGAAATTCCTATAGAAAAGAACCTAGTGGATATCACAAGAAAATGTGCAAGTGCACATCACAAAGTTACAAAATTATTAAAGGATGTTCAAACCTGTGGGGAAGAAGCACAAAACTTACTTTCATATTGCTTAAAATGGCCAAATAACACATGAAGCATAAAGGATGTCATGAGTTCAATTGAAACACAAATAAGTTGTGAAGCATATACTTATGATCCAATAAAAGACAAAGATAATCAGACTTGGACTAGCTTAATGCAACTGCATGACAACTTCTTTACCTTGTAGAATCAGAGATAAGAGACAATCAGACAACATATGAAGTTAAGGGACTTAGTGAAGATAAAATCTATACCTATCTCAAGTTCCATTTCCTATACGAATAAACTCTCAAAGATAAATCTCAAACCTAGTACTCTAGAAGAATGAGAAGAAACTCTAATGGAGCTTGAATTACAGTACATGACACTTGCAAAAGCAAAGAAGCTTTGGGAAGAAGATAGATCTACTTGGTAAGACATTTTGTAGTAGCTCAAAGGGTCAACATCCTCAGGTTGATAGTTTTTACTCCTATACACTTTTTTCTAAATTTTTAGAACTCCTTTTTGCATAATTGGGTATGTGCAGAATCATGATGGGCCAAAAAGTGGCAATAAGATGGGTATGTGGCTGATGATTTTTTTTTACCTAAAATTGATTAAACAAAAAGGGTTTTTAAAGGAGATTCTCATCTTTCCACCAATATAAATTATGCTTTACTTTGAATTTAATAGGTAATTATTATTCATTTTCTATTCAAATTACAACTAAAGTCCTGATTGAAAAACATCTATAGCTTTCAAACAGTATCACATTTTATGAATCTAAAATATGTGTCACATTCTATGCTTTGCATACTATAGGATTAAAAAAAGAAAAAAATAATTTCATGAATTTTTTACCAAGTTAAGGTGGTTAGACATATGAGTTTTTTATATTTTTAAAAATTTGTAATAAAAAATTCATAATTAATTATTTACTTGGAAAAAAATTACAAAAAAATATGCATCACATCAGGACATGAGTCCTCTACTTATATCTAGAATCTTATAAAAAAATATTATCATTTTATTGTGGTTAGGGTGGTCAGACAGACACCTAATTCTTATTTTTTCCTAGAAATTTAAGTACTACTGCATTGAAATTTCAAATTTTCACCAAATAGATTTATTTTATTTTTAAACAAACCTAGTAGTTTAGAAACTACATTCAATTTTCTACAAATTCTATTCTTACATATTTTTTAAATAATATAGATAACTTATTCAAATTTTTACATCAAGTTGCCTAACTCTAATTTTTCTGAACTTTTTGCCACTTAAAGGCCTGTTTTTTCCATGATGATTCTGCACATACCCAATTAATGGTACAAAAGTTCATTTTTGGTTAACTCTCTAAGGGGAGTCAACACATATATCTAAGGGGGAGTATACTGTGTTTTTGCACAAACTTTTCCATTGATTTCAAAGGGGGAGAAATAGTTGAAAAACATTTTGGTCAAAACATTTGGAGAGAGATAATTGGGAATACTTGGAGAGATATTGAGAAATAATTTTTGGGAGAGATATGTGTAAGGGGGAGACATGACTTTGAAAATGTTTTTGATATGCATGTTGCCATCAATGACAAAGGAGGATATTGTTGGAAGTTGGAAGTCTATCATTGATGATGTAGTTTGGAAACATGAGCATGAAGTGTATATATATTGCTCAATCTAGTGTTTTCATTGATTTCAACATTGTTATGATCATACTAGCATATTTTGGAAGTGTTTTTGGTGACATATGCACAATGCAAGTTGGTCTGGAAAGTATGGCTTATCAGGAAATTGGCTAAGTATTTCCTTTGATAGTTTTGTGGTTCAATGTGTCAGTTTTTGGGTTTGCACTTCACCGCAAGTTGGTGTAACCTTTTGTGATTCTAACTAAAATTTTGAGTTCATCAGATGTATCTAGTTCAATATTTTGTGACATTCTGTGAATTTTCTCAAAATATGTGAATGGCAGTGCTCAACCTTGTATATCGTAGTTACCCTTTGTATAATGCATCAGTGTGGGAGATTCCACATTTCTTCACGGATAATTATTTTGATTTGTGATGATGAAGACAAGATAATAGATGTCAATTGAATGGGAAGTCGAAGGAAGATCGATCTTTTAAGTCACACATTTAGCGAATTGCATGTACACTTGAAGATGTGCTTAGGTCTATTTTTTGGCTGACCTAACACATTTGATGTTTTGTGGAGGAAAAGCAAGTAACTTTATCTTATGTGGGATTTATATTAGGTTCATGCCAACCTATCTTGATGTAAATTGAATTTTGGATTAAGGAACAAAGTGTGGATAAATTTTTTTGAGGATGACATGCTTAATTTTGTGTGTTACTTCTAATTAGGCTAAACTAATTGATGTTTCACTTGATATGGATATATATATATATAGGAGATTAACTTCAAAGTTTGAATGTGTGGATGAGAATGTGCATGTGTAGAGTGAAGAGATAGAAAATTATATGTGAGTGTTGAAGAAATATATGGCATGTATGCCAGTTCACCTACATGAGTGTGATGCAGTATTGAGCATATTATGAACAAAGAAGAGTATTTATTCAAATTAATGTGGAGATAATTTTGTGCTTCATTAGAACTATAATCCAACATATGATAGATGTTATTGTATCAGTTCAAATAGGTAGTATTTCCAACCATTCTTTGTTCTTTCTCTATGGGTTGTGAGCCTTTTTGGATAGTGTGTCCTGGTAGTGAGCCTTTCTATAATATACTATATCTGGATATAATATATTGTGAGCTAACCCTCACCATGGTTTTTCCCTTTTTGGGTTTTCCAAGTAAAAATATTGGTGTCCATGTTTCGTGTGAATTTTTAGATATCTTAATGCTTTCATTCATCATTACAGTTATATTTATTTTGATAATTGGATGGCTTATGTTTAATTGGTTTAAAGGAATACTGATTCACCCCCCCTCTCATTATTTCAAGTTTTGAACACAATTCATATGATCAAAGACAAGAGAAAATTCATACACTTCAAGAAGATTGATGGAGGAGCTATAACCCTTGGTAACAATTTAGTTGCTAAGATTATTGGTAAGGGTATTTTGAGTCTCGATGGTGGGAAGAAAAAAACTCATGATGTTCTGTATGTAGAAGGATTTCAAAGCATAATCTTCTGAGTGTAAGTCAAATGTGTGATAAAGGCCACAATATTTCATTCATTGCTAAAGTTTGTGAAATTAGAAAGACCATTACCAGTGAGTTAGTTGTGGAAGGAAGAAAGACTGACAGTGATGTGTATCATCTCACTGAGATAAATGGACAAAATTTCTTCACAATACAAAGGGAAGAGAGTTGGCTCTGACATAGAAGATTGGGACTTGTCAATTTTAATAATCTTATGAGTATTAGTTCAAAAGGAATGGTAAGAGACATTCCAAATATCAAGAAGCCTTCATCTACTAGTTATAACCATGTCATGAGGGAAAAAAGATAAGGACCAGATATCCTACTAAGGAATATTCTACAACAAATCCATTATATTTGATTCATATGGATCTATACAAACCAATGAGGACAAAGAGAATTCAATGTGACAAGTATTTTATGATGCTTATTGATGATTATTCTAGAATGATTTGGATTACTTTTGTAAAAGAAAAATAAGAAGATTTTGAGAAGGTTAAAGCATTGAAGACTATGGTTGAGAATGAAATCAAAAGAACAATCAAAATTTTGAGATCAGATAGAGGTGGTGAGTTCACTTTTGATAGGTATAATGAATTATGTGAGTTGCATGAGATTTAGAGACAATTTTCTGCTTCTATAACTCCACAACAAAATGTAGTTTTTGAGAGGAAGTACCAGACTATACAAGAAATGGCCATAACAATGTTAATTCAAGAAAAAATTTCAGACATGTATTGGAGAGAAGTGGTTCAAATAATATTTTACATTTTGAACAGAGCTCAAATCAAACCAAGGATTTCCCAAACACCATATGAACTGTGGAATGGAAGACTAGATTCAGTCGAACATCTCAAAATATTTGGAAGCAAATGTTACATCAAGAGGGATGAAGAATATTTGGGTAAGTTTGATTCTTGATTTGATGAAGGTATTTTTCTTGTTTATTCTATGACAAGAAAGGCATATAGATGTTACAAAAAATGGTTGAAAAGGATTGTGGAAAGTGTCAATGTAAGTATTTATGAAACAATAAAATCTACTAAGGCTCTAGAAGAACAAGATAATGAAGACATATTTTGTAGTAGTGTTGAAGACTCAAAAAATGACTTTGAGAACACAATTACAACGACTCCAGCTAGGTATGCTTAAAATAATCATTCTAAAGATCAAATCATAAGAGATAAGGATAGTGGAGTCCAGACCTGAAGAAGAATTGAGAAAGAAAATGAATATGATTTTTTTCCTTATTATCATAAATTGAACCAAGTTCTTATATAGAGGCAAGCAAAGAGAAAGGTTTGGTATATTTTATGGAAGAAGAGTTAAATCAAATAAAGAAAAATGAAACTTGGGAGTTGGTTCTAAGACCTAAAGACAAAAATTTCATTGGTACAAAATGGGTCTTTAAAAATAAGTTGAATGAAGATGAAAAAGTGATATGAAACAAGCCTAGGCTTATGTGCAAAGTATATTCTCAAGTTGAGGGAATTTATTTTGAGGAGATATTTGCTATGGTAGCAAGGTTAGAAACAATCATAATGTTTTTGGCTTTATTAGCATCTAGGAATTTCAAGGTATATCATATGGATGTCAAATCTACATTTCTAAATGGAGAATTAGAAGAGGACGTCTATATTGAACAACCAAAAGGATTCCAATGTTTAGATAAACCAAATTTTGTGTGTAGACCGAAGAAGGCTCTTTGTGGACTCAAATAGGCTCCTAGAGCATGGTATTCTAGATTGGATCTAGATATCTACAACAACAAAATTTCAAGAGATGTAGTATAGATAGTAACTTATATATAAAAATAGAAGGTGATCAATTGTTAATTTTTGTTATTTATGTTGATGGCATTATCTTTGGGAGAAGCAATGATGCTATGTGCAAAGGGTTCCAGGATGTAATGCAAAATGACTTTTAAATGTCAATGCTTGGTGAGTTGTCTTTCTTTCTTGGTTTACAAATTTCTCAATCAAACAAAGGTATATTCATTTCTTAGAACAAATACATAAAGGAGATGTTGAGAAAAATTAAAATAGAAGAATGAAAACCAGTAAGTATACCTATGGTTACTAGGTGTAAATTGAGCAACGATGATGAATCTTCTCTAGAAAATCATACCTTGGATAGGTCAATGATTGGTAGTTTACTATATGTAATTGCATCCAAATTAGATATAATGCAAGCAGTAGAGATGGTAGCTAGATTTTAGGTAGCACTTGAGAAAACTCATGTCAAGGTAGTAAAAATGATATTTAGATATCTGAAGGCTACAATATATTTTGGTTTGTGGTATCTTAAAAGTGAAAACTTCATATTAACTGCTTACACAAATGAAAATTGGGCTGGAAGTATAAACAACAAGAAGAGTAGAAGTGGTGGAGCTTTCTTTCTTGGTAATAGTCTTGTATCTTAGTTAAGCAAGAAGTAAGATTCAATATCTTTATATACAGTAGATGTGGAGTATATTGCAACAACTTCTTGTTGCACTCAAGTATTATGCATGAAGCAAAACCTGGAGGAGATGAAAATAGAGCTTGATGAACCCATCTCTATTTTCTTGACAATACTAGTGCTATAAATATTTCCAAGAATTTGGTGATGCACTCAAGGAAAAAAAATATTGCAATTAAGTATAACTTTATGAGAGAGAAGGTTACATACAAATAAGTGAAGTTGGAGTATACTGAGACTAAGGAGAAAATAGCAAACATTTTCACAAAATATCTTCCCAAGGAAAATTTTGAGTATCTTTGGAATAAACTGGGAGTGTTTTCTCCCTCCTCCTGAATCAAGGGGAAGTATAGGTTGAGGGGGAGTATTGACTCCTTGCTACAAGCATGTTTGGTGGCCTTGCAGAATGCTAGTTAGATACTGAAATGTCATAGAGAGAGAGAAGCTCAAAAGGAAGAGATAAATGAATCTAGAGGGATTCTAATTGTTGTGACTCTCAGTGTTTTCCTTTACCATTGATGTCAAAGGGGGAGAAAAAAATCCAAAATTCTATCTTTCATATCTTTCAAAATCTCAAGAACTCTAGTTGTATCACATAGGGGGAGTTATGGATTAAGGTGTTGATGTGCTAACAACATTTTGTTGTTTTCCATCAATGAAAAAGGGGGATATTGTTGAACATACATTGTCATTGATTTTAAAGGTTCTCACTATTGTCAAAGGAGTAATTCCATTAGATTAGTCAGAATTAAATGTAATAGTTTTTGTCATTTCTAAGCTTTTGAAATCAAGGTGTATGTTTGTCATGATCATGCCATGTCAGAGAATTTGAGAAAAATGAAGAAGAATACATGTAGTATGCTTGAAATATCATGCTTGTATCTATTCTAAGTGGTGGGAGTAGTTTGGAAGTGTTTGCAGAAGTATTATGTGGATTGTTACTCATGCACTATATTATACTATAATAGTGTTTTTCTCCACATTCTACCACAACTGAATGTTATGCTCTATGGTTTGGACCTAAAGTAAAGTTACTCTTATTGTATCCGATTCTAGAGTTTCAAAGTTTGAGCTTCAACAAAAAGAATGTTACATGTAATAGAGTATCATCTGTGTTGATTGGCTAACAGTAATAACCTCTAAGTGTTATTGCTAGAAAAGGGAAGCACAAACCAGCTAGAGGAAGCAAGTGAAGGTGAAATAAGACCTTGTTAAGTTCTTTGAAGGAAGCACATAAAATCATCTATGATTCAAAGAAACAAATTTGATTTAGGACCAACCCACTACACTTTTCATATAAATTTGAATTTAGGTCCACCATTAGCCAACATACATAATTATGAATTGTGTTAAGAGGGTTTTGGCCAAAATTTAATATTGTTAATGTATTGGAATGCATATATTTATGTGTAGAATACATTCAATGACTAATTATCATACAATGTGCAAGGGAGTGTGAAGGTTATATTTAGGTGATCTAATGGGAGTTGCATCCATTCATTGTGTGTCATTATAAGAAGATAATATGCTATGTAGGAGAGTGTTTGAAGGAAGATCAAATCAATCACAAGATGTATAGTCAATATTGAAGATCCACATATCATATTTTTGTAATCTAGTAGGACTGGTGCCTTACTTATTGAGTTGGTGCTTAGATATTTGTATTGGGGATTGGTGTCTGCAATAGGTTGGTGCCTACTTCATGATTGTAAGTTATTCATTATTTTTGTGAGGTTGGATTTGGACAGTAGCTCCAAGCAACTCTTCTCACTATGGTTTTTTCCCATTCTAGGTTTCCAAGTATATCTAGTGTTCATTGTGTGAATTTTTCCATATGTGGTTGCTTAATTGACACTAGTTGTTTTAATAATTTGAGATTCATGTTTGGAGAAGTGATTAATAGTAATTCATGTTGAATTAAGATATTAAAATAGATTTAATATACTAATTCACCCCTCTCTCAGTATATTGTGTTCCCTTCAAGATTATTATGTTATATCCTTTGTGATCGTATGCAAGATCAAGCCATTATGTATAATTATATAATTGATAGGCTATTTAGTTTTATCCTCTGTGAGGGTAATGTGACAGTAAGTCATTGTGTGTGTTTTCTTAACTATTACTAAGTCACTCTTAATGGTATGTAATACATTATTCCATCCTTTGTGATAGTAAAGTGGCATTAAAGTCATTATACCCACATGCATTCATGTTGGGTATTACAACCCTTGTACCACTATATTAAAAACTATGTAAACATTTATGTGCTCAACATGTTGTCATTGTATAAACAGTTGTGTAAACACTTATGTCCTCATCATGTTGTGATTGCATAAATAGTTGTTTAAACACTTTTATGTTTGACCTATCATCATTGTATAATCAATTATATAAGTCTTTATTTGCTCAATCTTTTATCATTTTGTAAAATATTTTATTTCTAAATATTTATGTGATCAACATATTGTCATTGTGAAAATAGCCACACAATGATAATTGTTGGGTTAATATCACTATATAAATAGTTGAATGAATATTTATATGCTCATCCTTTAATCACTATGGAAAAAATTTGTATGAATGCTTATACATTCATCCTAATTCAACCTAATAACTCTCTCTATATATAATGTGGTTAAAATTTAGGCCTATTATATTATTATATCTTTTTTACTGACTATCCCTATATGATAATGTTATTTTTTTATAAATAGAGATGATAATTGCTAAACTTCTCAATCTTATATATTCTTATAAGAAAAAGTGAAAATACCTTTGAGATCCTCTTTGATGAAATGGAAATACACTTTATAAAATAAATGTTTAATTACTTCATCAGAGATGAGCTCAAAGGTATTGTCATCTTTTCTTATACAAAGATATAAGACCAAGAAGTTTAGCAATTATCATCTATGTTTATACAAAGATAATAGGCCATTCATTTAAACCCACATGCATGAACACACACACACATCTATAGAGATATTAGGTCCAATTAGGCTGAATATACAAGAATTTATATAATTTTTTTCCACAATGATAATAGATGGAGCATATAAATATTCATTCAAATATTTAAATAGTGACATTAGGCCAACAGTTAACAGATTTGTGTACAAAAAATTACACTGATAATTTGTTGAGATCATAAATATTTATACAACCTTTTACACAATGATAAATTATTGAGAAAATAAAAATTTATTTATATATATTTGTGTAGGGTAAGTGCATGGATCTGTGACAAAATTTTGGCTCTTATGATGCCACTTTTTTAAAAAAAATCAGCAAAATCTGATTTGCACAAGAAATGAAGATAGTTACGCTCAAAATTTCAAGATGCAGCAAGAACAAAATTTGAAGTGCTTTGAGTCTAGTTTCTAAGCTACTAATTCTTTTTGAAATTAATGAATATTAAGGGTCTCAAAAAGGGGGGGGAGAAACAAGTCCCGTTTTTATCAAAAAAAATAGCATAGCGCCTGAGGGCTCTCCCCTTTTTTATTAACTTTTTTTAAGAATTTCAAAAATCCGAATAGTGAGAAATTAGCTAGCACCATGTAATCTATCCTCATTCTTTCAGATAATTTTTTTAATGAATATATAATAGTTTATGAATTTTGAAAGTGGACACATCCTGAAAAGCTAAAATTTGAGTGTGCTCCCCCCTAATTTTTTTGAAAACTAATCGAAAATTGAATTTTTTTTCGTCATGTGTAGAATGGAGTCTAGTTTTAAAAAATGTAATTTGTTTCAAATTTTGATGAACGAGTAAAAATCTATCCTGAAACTAGCACATGTTGGTTTTTGACCAAAAATGGAGGCATTTACAATAGAAGCTATGGATCAAAACCTTAACTAAATCGAAACAAAAAAGGAATTATATATTTAGATAGCTAAGAGAGAGATTAACACTATCATGCTTTTTTAATAAACTTGCATTAAAAGATGTGCAAACATGACGGGGAGCACAAACAAAAATATGAGGAAATTTGGAAAATCCTGTCAATTCGCTCATCCAAAGTAGGTCATTTGACGAGTGCTAAATTTGGCACTCGCCAAATGGCACATCACATTTGGTGAGCACAAAATTTGGTGTGCGTCAAATGGGATGTGTCATTTGGCAAGCACCAAATTTGGCACTCGCCAAATGACCTGCTTTGAACAATATGTAACTTTCCCCTCTCTTTGGTCAACCACTATGATAATGTTGAGAGTGCATAGTTTATGATCGTAGATGGATAGTTGAGGATTTACCTTTCATACGCTCTCTACCTTGTTACCCTAACTAGATAACTCTCTATCCCTTTGAAGTCTCTCTCTCAGGTCTCACACC